>JASXSY010002273.1:0-301451 GCA_034509805.1 Sipha maydis | reverse complement strand
TAAAAATATAAATAAACTAAATTAAAATAAAACTAATTTTATAATTTTATCTACATCGTACTTCAAACAATAATATTGGATCTATGATATGTTACGTTGGTCAACCTTATTTTTAGCTTTCTAAACTTATCAATATATGTACTTATCATAATAATAATAGAGTAGCATAAACAATAATTTTTTAATATCAATTATTAGTATATTAAATGTATTAAAATTTGATTTTTATTAATGTATTTTGTGTTTTAATTTTTAAAAATATTTATTCAATAGTGTGTTTTTGATTGTTTAGTAAATATAATAATATTTAATGAAAGCAGTTAACATTTTAGAGTAATGCAATTGTTTTATTTTATATGATATAAAATGTAATGGTTAGCATATAATAGTACCTAGTAAGGTATAAGCAATGATTATATTATAAGATTTCAAACGTAAATTATGGGTTTCTCTTACGAGAAGCGTCCATTAAAAAGGCCACGTCTTGGCCCTCCTGATGTTTATCCTCAAGAAGCTAAACAAAAGGAGGTAAGGAATGTCATTTTTTTTTTTATACTATTAATGAAAAATGATCTTAATCAAATTACTTTTTTGTAAGGATGAATTGACTACAGTTAATGTAAAGCATGGGTTCACAACATCCCTGACCATATCAGATGAACATCAGCATGGAACAGCTCGTAATTATAATATTACAGCATCAAAGATTGGAGCATTCTTCAATGCAATTATAAATAAAAAGGAAGAACTTAACACATTAATAGATACCGGACGAAAAAGGTTACAAATAAATCCTAAAGACAATTTTTGGCCAGCTACTGCACGTTCAAAGACTACTGTTGAAGCTTGGTTTAAAGATTTAGCTGGGTTTAAACCATTAAACATACTTTCAAAAAAGGCAAGCGTATACTTAATTAGTACTAGTATTGTTTTTTTTTTGATTTATTTTTTATTTTCTTATTTTATAAGTAATTTTTATTGGGAAATAGGTACATTAAGGTTGATATCCTAAGTTATAATAGTTATTAGTTAATATTCATTCTAACATTTTACTCATAAATAAACTAATATTAAATGTATAATATATAATTAATTATTTTTACTCTGTCATTCTTTATTATGTTAATTTTTAATGTTAAGTTTTATATGTATTTTTTTTTTTAATATTATAGGCTCCCAATTTCAACAAAAAAGAGGAAATATTTATGTTGCTCTGTGAATATAATGTTCCACTAATTCGTGCTACATGGTTTATAAAGTTAAGTTCTGCTTATACAGTTGCCGTGTCTGAAGCAAAAATAAAGTCTAAACGTCAACTCCCTGACCCTACTCTTGGTATATCACTTATTTATCTTATAAATATAAATTAAATTTATAATATCAAGATATCATAATATATTTAGAATGGACAAGTACATTACTTAAATTTACAAAAGAACAACTTACTAAACTTCAAGATTATTATCAGAATCCTAATATGTCAATGAGTTCATCACATTATTTGTCTATGAGTGAAGAGCAAAAAGTTTCACTTAAACAATGGAATTATTGTACTAGTCTAATTAAGTATATGTATCAGGTAATGTAGTGTAGGTATTATATTTAAATTGTAGTTATTTATTAATGTACTCATGTGTTCTAGGAAGGATTACTTGAACGACAAGAAGTTCTCCAATGGATTTTAGACATGCTTGAACGTTATAAATCATCATCTAATAGTGAAGATGGGTTATTAAAAGTACTTAGTCCTTTAGCTTTACAGTATTGTTTAGAATTTTGTCAATCAGAACTTCTAAGTCGAAAATTAGTTTACTTTTGTTCTCGTAAATTAAATACTATATGTAATTCGGTAATAGATTTAAATCCACCACAAAGTCCTACTTCTAAAGGAGCTTCAAATAATAGCGTTCCAAGGTAAATAATATAGTATCATAAAATAATTAATTTAAAATACTAATAAAAAATATATTTTAGCAATACTTCTGGTGCTAATAATGCTGCATCAACTTTGAATGATATGATGAATTGCCCTCATCATCGAGATATTTTACTTCCGCTTAGTTGTATAATTCAAGTAAATTATCAAAATAATTGTAATATATACCTTTATTAATAATCATTATTTTTTTAGATTATTTTATTGGAATGTCCTACTTCTTTAACTTGGAATCATTTAGGCGGTGGTAAACTACCGTCAGTTTTGAATGGATCACCTTTAGATTATCTTCCTTGTTCACCAGTAGTTTTACCAATGCCGCAACGAACAAATAATGTTTTGTTAAGGTAATTTAATAGCCATTTGTAAAATTAACAAATTAACTTCAATTTTATTTTTTTATTGTTATTAGTGATTCTCAAATGTTGATACATTAAAAACACTTTAATAGTTAAAGTGAATTATATATATTTTAACACGACTTAAATTGCTTTAAAAACATAAAGTTTCGGGTTTTGTAAAAGCTATCAATTTTTAAATATAAGTTACCACTTATTATTTTATGGTTATTGGTAACCAATCTATTTTTTTATTTATTTATTTTTTATTTTATTTTTTATTTTTTATTTCTTAGTATTTTCAAAAATCTTATGATAACTGATTTCTTTTTAAAAATTATATTTTTGGTTATTGATTATCTGAAAAATCGGTTTAAAAATAATTTAATATGCTTTATTTACTTGTGAAATTAAAAATGTAAATAATTAAAATATACCCAAACACAAATGAAATTAAAAATTGTCATCATCACTTTAATAATCATTACTTCTTGATTATTTTTAGTGTGCATTATTGTCTTTCCCACAATCCTACTGAACTCTTATTGAATACAATTATTGCGTTTACAATATTCTAAATATAGTTGTAATTTTATGGTTTTTGTATATTTTTAATAGTTCAATGGCACATGTCTGATTTATAATATACATGAAATAAAGTTGAATTTGAGAACTGCTGTTAATAATATTAACATAACCTATATTATGTATAAAATATGTATGGAATTTTTTTTTTTTTTCAGGAGACAACTTAAACAAGCAGAAGAGATTGTTAAAATTAGAAGTCAAGCTGCTGAGGGTAGATGGTGTTTAGATAAATTCCATAAATCATCAATTGGTTCGTTGAATGAAATATGTATTTGTGGTGACATTTGTTATTGGTTTAAATATTTAGTTAACAATAACATTTTTTATGTTTAGGCGCAAAAACAATAAAAATTTTAAATGTTTTGGATGCTTTAGACCGACATAGTTTTGAACGAATTGATCAAAACAATTCACTAGATACATTATATAATAAAATTTTTCTTCCACCAAATTCTAAAGATAACTCTAATCCATTAATTTCAGTTGGAAATATTTCTGTGTCTACGGAAAATGAAATTTCAAAAGATAATCGATCAGAATATGTAAATACCATTTATTTTATATTTTAATAATTTAATATAGAGATATTTTTTATTCATTTTTCTTTAGAATATCGAACAAGATCAAATTGTTGTGAAAGTTTTATGTGAGTGGGCTCTAAGTTGTTTAAGAAGAGGTGAACACCGTGGAATGGCAGTAGCTAGATTGTTAGACAAACGTCAAGCTGAAATCACCGGTCGGGAAAGTGATTCATCTGTTGAAGTTATACCTGGTGGCCCCAGTGAAGATAAAGATTCAATTGTTTCAACACCAGCTACTCTTCCGCTTTTTCAACCACTTTTAATGAACTTTCTTGATCATGATGCTCCAGTACTTGGTATAAAGTATATCGATGAAAACTTAAATTATTGCATACTAATATAATATTTTTTAGAAAACACAAGTACCAGCCGAACTACATTTACAAATTTAGTACATCTATTTACTGAACTGATAAGAAATGATGTGTTTTCACATGATGCATATATGTGCACTTTAATATCAAGAGGAGATTTACAATCAACCAATAATATAGGTAACATTTAAATTTAAAATTATTTATTTTATTGGGCTTAAAATTTAATTTTTTACTATATTTTAGGGTTATGTCAACCAGGAAGTAATAAACCAGCAGATACACCTTCAGGTGCTGGACCATCTCAAGCATCAACTCACATGGATGATGATAATCTTTTTGATTTAAAGCCTAATGTTCCAGTAAGTGACATTTTTGTATTATTCCTAATGGATTTGAATATTTCAATTACTAAGGCTTGGATTTTGTAGCAATTGCTTCTTTTAAGGGGAGTGTCATAGAAAGATAATTTTTATATATAAATACATTTTGAAACGTTCCGATTTTAATGAAGTAAACTTCGTTTTGCTTTTTTCCACAACCTGCTTTTTATTTCTTTTTCCCCTATTTGGTTCTTTTTTCATGATTTTTACATATTTTTCTTGAAAATTTAACTTATTTCGATGTATAATATACTTGGACTTTATTATTACTACCAGAAATTATAAAATCAGTGAAAAAACATGTAATTAATGTATAACTGATAAAATAACTATGGTTATTGTTTCCGAAATAGTTTTATCTACAATTATCTATAGTTATATCATTGATTATATAATAGTATTTATGACTCAAGGAATGGGAAAATTATCTGAATTAATCCAATAGAATGAGTTTTAATGAAAGTAACTTGACTAAATATATGATCATAAATTTCTTTTTTAATATTTAATTTTATGTGTAATAGAAATTTGTTTTTTTAGAATTAAATTAATAAATGCTTTTTTTTGTTTTTTTTGGCTACTTAAAATGCTTTTTTAAGGATTTATCTTGCTTCAACAAAATACGAGCCCTTTCAATTACATTTCAGGTATTTAAATAAAATAATACTATTTTATTTTTTTAAGGAACATCATAATCGACATATGGATTATGATGACAGTAAAATAGATGATGATCTTGATAAGTTGCTTCAGCATATTAAAGAAGAACAACAAAATTCAATGGTACTATTTTTAATATTACTAATTATTTTTATTCAAATTAAATTGTCTATTTTTAATTTTATATTTTTTAATAATTTTAGGATGCACCAGATTCGCCAAAAGTTGAACCATTTGCTGGTTCTTCTATTGGAGGATTGGAATCAAATGATCCATCTACTAACACTAATGATAATATTTATAAATGTCGACCATCTCGTCACTTATTATATGCTACACATTTTCCTTTACCATTGGTTAGTAATAAATTTATCAAATATTAAATACAAATAAATGCGTTTTACTTATCTTATATATTTATGTACATTTTAATTTATGATTAGGACGAAGAAACAACTAGCCATGATTGTAATCAAAGGCATGTTTTGTTGTATGGTTTTGGTAAAATGCGAGATGATGCTAGACACACTATTAAACGTATTAGTAAAGACATTTGTAAATTATTTAGTAAAAAGTTTAGCATTGATATTGCAGAAGGTAAGTTATAAATGGTTTTTCTTATTTATTATGAATATTTTATTTCATGTGCTAATAGGTGGAAAAGTAAAAAAACATTCAAGAAATGAATTCAATTTCGAAGCTACTACTTCCCGTGTACAAAATTTATCATATTTTGATCAACATGTTGTTACTTGGCAATGTAGTCTTAATGTACTGGAAGCAATTAATGCATTTGCAACCGGTAATTATTGTTTTTTATTAAAATTTATAATTATAAAAATAATTATTTATTTGTTAATAAAAAAAATAGGAAATTCAAATTATCTTCCAGTTCAAGAACATGTAGCATTTTTATTTGACCTTATGGAACTAGCGCTAAATGTTAATACACTTCTTGATGTCTGTATCCAGGTAAATAACTATGAACATTTAATTTTTAATTTTTACTTATTGCACAGTGTTTAAACATTTTAATTTGGTTGAATATTAATAATTTGTTATTATTTTGATTTAAATTATCCTTTAATTTACATTTATGTATTCATCTAGATATTAATGGATATACCAGACGTTGAAGCACAATTAGCAGCTAAAGGATCATCTTTAGTACGCATTTATACTACATCTTTAGTCCTTTATATTGTTGGAGTCTTGCGTAGATATCATTGTTGTCTTTTATGTAAGTATGAACAATTTACAACATTTGTTTACATTATTTAATTTTACATATTTTTAGTAAATCAAGAACAAGTTATTGGTGCTTTTGAAAATTTGTATCGTGTTGTCAAACATGTGTCAAATCCTGCAGAATGTTTAAGTGTTGAGCGTTGTGTTCTTTCTCACTTATATGACTTATATATATCAGCTTCACCTCTCTTAAAAGGTCGTTTACCAGGAGCTGAACCTTTTAATACTTTATATTTGAAAATACGACAAACGCTCCATGCAAATCTTCAGCCATCTACTATGACACATGGAAATTGGAACTCAAGTTATATGAATGATTTAATAATGACCTACAGAAGAGGGTGTACGTGTTTTTCTTATTTTATCGTACAATGATTATCTATTTAATGAATCATGGTTATTATTACATAGGTAAAATTGATCCTGGTTGGCATAGACAATTAAATGAATCCCAAGGTAATCGATATAGTTTAGTATGTAATGTTGTAATTGCTGTTGCAACCGAAACATCAGATATTGAACGGCTAAATGATTTGGCAATACTCAGTGCAGAATTAACGGCATCTTGTAGTTCATTAGCATCTGAGTGGCTAGGTAACATTAATAAATTATTATTTTATTTTGACTATGATTTCAATTGACTAGTTTACTAAATAATTATTTGTAATATGTTTTTTAGGTGTATTAATGGCTTTATGTTGTTCTTCTAATAATCCTATTATTTTTGGAGAGGTTTTATCACGTGTTGATATGAACGATATCACTGTACATAATTCATTAGCGTTATTTACATCAATTCTTGTTGGTAAGTATTATAATAAACAATAAATATATATTATAAAAGCATATCATTTGATATTAAATTATGAGGGTATTACCTGAGTCATATTTTATAATATTATTAATTACATTTTTTTTTTTTTAGTTATTAAGATATAATTAATGTAAAAAATTCATATTATTTATATATGCTATATTAAAATTATATTTAAGCTATTTTATTAAATTCAGCTTTATTAAAGAATAAGAAAAATATAATACAATTGCATACAATTTTAATTATCACAATTTATATTTACTTTTTTAGTTTATCAAATCAATTTATTAACATGGTTTTAGTTTTTCTGAATACTAACATACCTTGTTTTGAATTTAATGATTGCTAAAATTGTGTACTGTCTTGTAAAATTATTTTGTGACAAGTGTTTAATATTGGTAGTGGTATTTGTTTAATTTAATGACTAAATTAGTATTACTATTATAGAATATATTATGGTTTGTTCTATAATCAATGATATAAATCAGAGGTCGGCAATTGACGGACCTCGATCTGGAACCGGATTGTGGAAGGCAAAACTTTGGTCCCCGTCAATCTATTGTACTTGATTATGTTATTACTTTTTTACTGTAAAAATATATATTAGAGTGAGCTGGTTCCTTAAAGATTTATTATTTTATTTATTTATTAACAATCCTTATTTTATTTTTATACTACAGTGAAACCTCTATATAGTGGACAGCCACGGGGAATTAAAAATTGTCCACTATAGAGAGTTGTCCACTATTGAGAAAACCTATTACGCATACATTTATATGCGCATACATTTTTGCCGGGGAATTTAGAAGTGTCCACTATTGGGAAGGGTCCACTATTGAGAGGTGTCCATTAACAGAGGTTTCACTGTACTATTTTATAAAATATAAAGATTTGACAAATTTTTTTTTACTGGACCTCATTGATTTATTATTTTAATCCTTAGGAATCCAATAAAAATGCCAATCCCTAGTATTAATGATGATTGTTAATTACATAATTTATGCGTAAAAAAAAAAATTACAACATTTTTTATGTACATTTTTTGAACAATTGATCAGTAAAATGTTTACTTGTAGAAATTTAATTTTATTATATATAATAAAAATTTTATGTAGGTTATATTAAAAATAAATATAAGTTTTATATTTAAACTATTAGTTGAATACTATATTTCTTCTTTGCAGCTCGTCATTGTTTTTCATTGGAAGATTTTGTAGTACATGTAGCTTTACCTTCTTTATTAACAGTCAGTAACGAAGGTGAATATTTATTAAATTTTAATCTGTTTTAAATAGGTCATATTTGTATGTTTTTTTTGTTTTAAATAGGACATGGAGCTGCTGATACAGATCCTGAAGCTGAAGCATCGGCTAGATTGACATGTCACTTATTATTACGTCTTTTTAAGACTACTGAAGTACCTCAACCCAGTCTTTATTCAGTTGGTAAGTTATAATATGACTTAAAATATATTATTAAAAATAATTATTATTTATGTATATTTGTTTTAGGTACATCACCAAATCCTATATCAAATTCAAATTCTAGTTGTAGTATTAAACAAAGTTGTGATAGACATTTATTAGCTGCAGCTCATAACAATATAAGAGTTGGCCCTTTATTAGCTGTATTAAAAGCTATTATTGTAGTTGGTGATGCAACAGCACAGCGACCTAATCAATCTATAAAAAAATCACCTTCAAGTCAAGTTAGTACACCTGGAGGTACAAGTAAAATGCCTAGTGAATTGTCAATTAGCCATATACTAGGCACATCAGATATTCTTGGAGGTTCAGCTGATCATTTACTTATGGAATTAGGAGGGTATTACATAAATAAATATACATTTTTTAATTTAATTTTAATTTTAAAATTATTTGTAGTTTGGGAAATGCTGATACTCAAGCTCCTGGCCTATCTGAGTTGGCACAATTTGTATTAAGAGAAATATGCAGCCAAGAATGGGTGTTAGAACGTTGTCTTCAAAATCCTGAAGAACTATGTCATCAAGATATGCTGTTAGATAGTATGTTATCGTCTAAACAGGTATAAAAATAATATTTTTATAAATGTATGTGTTTAATTTATTTAAATTAATTTAATTATGTATTACATAGGCACAAAGACTTTTGCATATGATAT
The DNA here is from genome assembly GCA_034509805.1 of Sipha maydis. Classification (NCBI taxonomy): domain Eukaryota; kingdom Metazoa; phylum Arthropoda; class Insecta; order Hemiptera; family Aphididae; genus Sipha; species Sipha maydis. The sequence goes on along the minus strand of JASXSY010002273.1, from coordinate 292,444 downwards.
GTTATCCTGAAACAGCGAGTGGATCTGACATATCTTTAGATTCAAGGACAATAATTACTAATATTTTAGAGGTTAAAATTTTTTTTATGTTTAAATCCATTTAAATTATTTTGTTCATTATTTTTAGAACTCTGATCAATGGACTCTTAGAATGTCTTGGTTGGAAATGCAACTTATGTTTAAACAATTTTCACCTAATTCTCCAGATTTAAATCAATGGCTAGACATAGTTGCTAAAGCAGCTATAGATATGTTCCAACATAACCCTAATATTCAGAACAAGTAATTGTTATTATTAAATATTTTCTTTACTATATAAATCAAATAGTAAAATGTATATAATATATATTTACAAGCCATGTGTACATTTCAAGTGCTATAATAATTTGAATTTATATTACAATCATTTTAACAAAAATTGAATAATTGGTTTTTATAGTTAATACGAGTTAATATGGACTATAATATTTTTAACACATTTTATTATTGTTTAGATTTAAATTACTGTGATTAATTTTTAAATTCCTATAATATCATAATATTATTTTCAATTTTTTTTAGAAATGAAAACATTAAAAAAACTCATTCAATGTGGTTATTAGCACCACTTATTTCTAAGTTACCTTGTGCAGTTCAAGGACGTGTGCTGAAAGTAGCGGGTAAAAATAAAATTACAATTATTGTAAAATTTGAAATTAATATAACTTCTTGGTTTTCTTCTTTGTGTCTAATTTATTTTTATTGGATTAAGGTCAAGTATTAGAGAGTGGAAATATGATTGGATTGGGTGGTTCAAATTCTGGAAATGTTACTCCAATTACTACTCATGGTGTTAGTGGTGGTGGTAGTAGTAGCAGGAGTAGTAACAAAGGCACTCCACCTCATCCTCGACCAACTCAAAACACTAATTCCGTACCTCCTCCTCCTGCTATTTTGGCTTATCATCAGCCTTTCTTATCATTAGTACTTAGTTGTCTGAAAGGACAAGATGATCAACGAGAAAATTTGCTTTCCTCTATACATAATCAATTGTCGCAATATTTGGTATTATCAAAAGAGGTAAGACCTAACAATACTAAATAATATTAATTAAAATATAATATATTCTATGATTAAAATAGGAACGTCTTGGTATTCAAGAGGGATGTGCTAGCAATAAAGAAGTTGATGCCATGCAAGACTCACTTGCACTAAGATTCAGCTTAGTAGGAGGCATGTTTGATACAATTCAGAGAAGTACTGCTTTAACCACTGATTGGGCAGTTCTTTTAGTGCAACTTGTAACATATTCAGTTATAGACTTGACTAATAACACGTAAGATATATGTTAAAATAATGTTTTCAATAAAATAAATAGGTTATTTCTAAATTTATAATACATATGTATATATATATATATATTAATATAAAAAATGTTTATAGGAAATTATTCAACACAGTTATAGATATGTTGGCTACATTAATACATTCTACTCTTGTGTCTGATTCTCAAACTGAAAAAGGAGAAGAAAATCGAAAACATTATCAAAATTTAATAAAAAAACTAAAAAAAGTAAAAGTTATTTAAAATTGAATGAACTTAATTTATGCTATTTTATTTATATACATTTTATATTATGTGTATTGATGTATATTTAACAACTGATTTATTATGTACAGGAAGTTGGAGAAAAAACACTCTTTGTCCATTTCACAAGTTAGACAGCTTCTGCCTTTGGGTAAACAGCTGTGTGAAATAATTACTTGTGAACAAATTGGTACTGATATCAAAGGAAACAAGATTTCAACAGGTTTAGATTCAAATGACAAACAAGGTTTAAAAGTGTGTGATAAACAACGTGTAAGTGCTTGGGATCTCTTAGAAGGACATAAAAATCCTGCTCCTCTTTCATGGTCGTGGTTTAGTGCTGTGCGTGTGGAACGTAAACCTTTATGGTATGAAGAAAATCATAGAATGTTAAAGTTCCATACACATTCATTGGTGAAGCCTGCTTCATATTTCTTAGAACCATTGCCTTTACCTCCTGAAGACTTAGAACCTCCTCAAGAGAAACCTGTAAGTACATAATTTGTAATTGATTTTGATTTATTATAGATTAAACATATGTACTTGATTTCATCACCATTTTATTATAATAATTATTAAAAAAACATTTTGGTAGTTGAAAAAAAAATGTATAGATTTATTACAATTTGTTTTTTACACTATTGTTTATTATTTTTTAATTTTTGAGTTTCGATAAAGTGTTTTATTTTCATTTATCTGGGGGCTTTTAAGTTGACATTTTTATGGGAAATTGAAAAGAACAGTACATTCACTTGTAAATGTAGTGTCCTTGTGTTTATTGTAATCAGATCAAAGGAGTGGGTTCTGGAATGAACCTAGGTCCAGGACCAGGACGTCCAGATACACCGTCTTCTGTACCTGAGTCTCCAGGTAGAGGCGTAAAGCGTAATATGAAATCTCAAGGACCACCTAACTCTAGACGGAAAAAACAACAACCTCCTCCTATGTCGCCTATGACACCTAATGCACAAATGGGTCAAGGTCCTCAAATGCATTCTCAAATGCAGGTAATTTTTGTTTATATATATCAATATTTGAGTACTTAACATTAAAGTTAAAATGTAATCTATTTTATGTATAAATTAATTCACAGGGTCAGCATATGGGCTATAGTGGTCCAGGTGGTGGTATGTTTCCCATGCAGCCCGGTCCAGGACCTGACCTGGTCCAGGTCCTGTCCCAGGTCCTGCACCTGGGCCAGCTCCAACACAAAATCCTCAGTGGGGCGGTTATGGACAACAAGCACCGCAAAGTGGTCCTAATTTTTATACTCAACAAGTACTACCTACACCTGTCCCAGGTCCTGGATCAAGATTTGATCGTCCAGGAAATACTTCTAAACAAGCATTGAGTCATATGCTTCGCATGCGTTTGCCTACTAATCAGTATGCAGGTCAAACTGGACAGCAACCAAAATATAAATCCCAATTTCCAACCAATGACTAGACAGCCATTTATAAGGTAAATTAAATAATTTATCGACATTTTTAATTTTATTCCTTTAATGTGTATAATTTAAATTATTAGAAGAGGACAACATAATGTTCCAATTCAACCTCCTCAGCAAAATACTTCACAAATGTACCCAACACAGCAACCAACACAAATGTATTCTAATATGCAACAAAGTAAGTATTTACTATATTTCATGCAATTTCTTAAAGTATATCGTATGACTCAATTTTAGGTATGAATCAAAACTATGGAGGATATGTTGGACAACAACCTGGAATGAGACCACCGTATATGCAAGTAAGATATATGTTGTTGATTAAGTTATTACTTTATTCACTTCTAAAATATTATTCTTACAATTTGGAAATAACATTAAATAAATTAAATTAAAATATGCAATTGACTTATTACATTTGTATTTTATTATATTCAATATTATATAATAATAACAAGTACGATTTTTGTATGCATAGAAAAATATTTTTATTGAATGCTGATTGTAGTTAAATACTGAACAAGTACATCATATAATTCGATTAGAACATAATTTGTAGAGTTTTAAAATCCCAAGATATTTTGAATAACAATAAATATTATCACAAAATGATTACAAATTAAATTATCATAAACCTTTTTTATTATTTGTATAATATCAATACAATTTAAAAATATTTTAACTTTGAAAATTGATAAATTGTTTAAAAAACTGCTTTTAGTCAAAATTAATGAATTAAATTTTTATTTTAATGAATAGAATCAAAATGTTCCAATGAATCCAATGAGTGGTCCACAGAATCCAGCACCTCCATATTCTCGCCCAGCTGGTCCAAACCAACAAGCACAAAATTCTCAATACCATCAGGTTAATATATAAAATAAATCATAATTAAATTTAAAAATTGAATTATTTAGCACTTAAATTGTATATATATATATATATATATATATATATTATGTAGTAAAGTAAGCTATACTAAGTTACTATGTAAAAATTATTCTAATTTTTTTTATTCTAGCAACTAAGTCAACAGCGTATTCGACATATAATGGCTATGCAACAACAACAACAGCAGCAGCAGCAGCAGCAACAACAACAACAGCAGCAACAACAACATCACATGCAAAGACAAATGCAAAATCCTCAACAACAACAACAAGGGCATCCTTATGGTTTGCAACCACCACCTTATTAATCTGTCTTTGTACAAATCCGTAAAATGTATTTAAATAAGTATAAGCATTGTATTGTTTAATTTATTTTATTTGACACATTTTAAATATTTAGTATAGTGATTTAAATATTAAAAGTATATAATTGAATAAAATTGTATTTATTTATTTTCATGCATTGGTTTTTTTCTTTATTTATTTTTAATTATATGACACAGAACATGTATTATAGTATAAACTTATTCCTATGCACAATTAAAATTTTATTTTGTTTTTATTGGATTATAAAATACATAATATGTAATGTTTTTATTTTTATTTTGCTCTCAAATGAAAATGAAAACTGTAAATAATATATTGAAGTATAAGTTATTTTTTTATGTACAAAGTAAAACTATCAAAATATACTTCCCAGCAAAAAACATTAATTTGTAGCATCTACAATAAATATTAGTATATAATTTCTATAAATATATTTTAAGATAATAATAAAGTTCAATTTAATGTGAAACAATTTTTTCTATAAAAGTTAATTTTCATAATTTTTTATTAAAGCATATTAGACAATAAACATGATTTTTAAATTAATATTGCAAATTTCCTTATTAATATTGTTCAGCCTCATTTAAGATTTTAAATCATGAATACCATACATCACATGCAAAACAATTTTTAGTTGTATAACATTAATACAAATGTATATCATAATTATTAGTATTATTGAACTAATGCAATTTAATCCTTCAATATTTTTAGTTTTGAAAACAATTCTTTGAATCCTTGAATATTATATAAATACTACTTTATTAACTAATATTATTATTAACAAATGCTACTGAATTTGTTGATAAAGGGTTGTACAATAAGATATTTTTTGTAAAAGGGTTAATTAAAGATGGATAAATATGCACAATTTATAGTCATAATAGTAATACCATACATTAAATATACATATTATTATGGATGAGGTTTCAAAGGAGATATAGGGTGAGATATCTTCAAAGGAGATACCATGGTGTATGATGTTTGCGGATGATATAGTTCTGGTAGGAGAAAACCTGGAAGTCGTCAATAATAGGGTAAATGAGTGGAGGTTAGCCCTCGAAGAAAAGGGATTGAGAATTAGTAGAAATAAAACTGAGTATATAGAGTATGATTTTGGACAAAGAGACCAAGAAGTTGAAGGAATGAGGAGACAACTGACAATAGATGGTGATGTGAAAGGTGAAGTTGAGAGCTTTAAATATTTAGGATCTTTTGTTCAAAAGGACGGGGGCTTTGACATGGATGTAAAACATAGGATTAAGTGCGGGTGGATGAAATGGAGAGAAGCATCGGGCGTGTTATGCGATAAGAGAATTCCAATGAGGCTGAAAGGTAAATTTTATAAAAGTGTAGTGAGACCAACTATGCTGTATGGATCAGAGTGTTGGGCGGTTAACAGGAGAATAGAACAAAGTATGATTGTCGCGGAAATGAGAATGCTTAGATGGTTGAGTGGAGTGACAAGAGAAGATAGAATAAGGAATGAATACGTGAGAGGTAGTGTTGGTGTAGCGTCAATTGTGGACAAGATGAGAGAAAATAGGCTGAGATGGTTTGGGCATGTGATGAGGCGAGAGGAAACGAATGCAGTAAGAGTGGTTATGAAGATGGACGTTGAAGGGAAAAGAGGAAGAGGAAGACCAAAAAAAAGATGGTTGAAGACTTTGGAGAATGACATGAGGGCTGTCGGTGTGTGCAGAGATGTGATTGACCGAGTAAAGTGGAGGTGTAGGACAAGGGTGACCGACCCCAAATAGTTGGGAGGAAGGCGAGGCAAAAGAAGAAGAAGAAGTAGATTATATGTGTATTTAATTTATGGTAGTAAACTACACTACTGTATAGATATTGAGATATTCTATAAAAAATAAAATAAAACACATTTGTTTAGATATTTTTTTATTTTTATTATTACAAATAGACATTAAAACAGATAATTGATATATTAATTTTAATACTTGTTGTTATTAGTTATCAACGGACAATGATTGTTTGATTACCTACCATATTGATAACTTATCACTTATTTCATATTTACAAAAATAAATTGGTACACTTTTTGATATTAATAGTTAAAAATGTAAATATTACATAGGTAGTAGTTGTTAAATATTTACATTTACCTGTGGATTGTGATAATATATTATTTCAAAACGTGAACGGTTTGAATTGATGAAATATATCGATGGTAAGTAATAGTTACAACACATATTTTAATTACAAGAACTGCACGTATCACCATAGTTTTTTTTTTTTTTGAAAAATTATTTAATTTTTTTAAGGAATGGCTTATATACTTATTTTGCGAGTTGTCGGAAAATTAATAGAACATATAAGACGTTAAAACGAGTTTTATACATCGATTCATATTTTGTTTTTGGTATTCAAAATTGAAATGCACAAATATGATAACAGAACGAGAATATTTTATTTATATAGATTTAAAATATTGGTAGTAAAAAGCTTGTTTGTATTTTGTAGTAAATATAATACTTGGTACTGATTTGAAAATATTTTGTCTTTTTTGAATCGAAACATCGAATTTTATTCATAAATATAATATATTTTTGAATAAAATTCGGTTATTATTATAATTTTTTATCATAATATTCATATTACGAATATTATAACAATAATATTACATATGAATAAATAGATATTGTATAATAATTTTTAAAACTCTAAGAATTGTATACAAAATATATTACTAATTAAATACATAAACGAGGATATTGTGCTTCTTACTATCTAGCCGTTTGATAAAAAATAAGCGTTGTGTTAAAATCATGATTAAAGATATTCTATCATAAACCGTGGTTAAAATGTTGATACTGTGAAATCTTCGTCCTTCTTAGTTCCTAGATCAAAATATTATGCAGTGTGATACTGTGATGAGAATTTAGGTAACCGTGTTCTTGGGTGAATTTTTTGATATCGTGTTCTTATCAAGTCGCAGAACAACGGTATTGAGTATATTAATTGCTTACACGGAGTACAATTTGCTGCAGGCCCGGCTCAAGTGTTTAAACAAATACAGGCAAAATTTAGTTTTTCCGCTCTTTATATGTCAATATTACATCAAATATTTTTTTTATACATAAAAATTGCCTCGGAAAAATGCCGCTCTAGGCGTGATCCTATGTCGTCTACCACTTGAGCCGGGCCTGCAGTGCTGTTGTAATACATCTCGCTTTTTATCAGAATATTTTGTTCTACGAACTTAATTGGATTACTGGCGTCAAAGAATGTTGGTATACGTTTTACAAAGTACCTATTTGTTACACCGTATCTTAAGTATCTTATAAAACGGTATTCACCGTGATTATTATAGGTATTTTATAATTCGAATACGGCGGTGACTATTCATAAGCATAAAAAAAGGCGATTTCCGTATGATGATTTTACGAACTGTTTTACTCATTATGGTTATTTTATTAGCAGTCAGTCCACAAGTTTCTATATAATATGATTATGGCGTAGTTTTAGATATTTTTACAGGAAGATGCATGATTGTAACTGGCCTAAATTTCAAATTATTTAAAACCGGTGATCGGTCGTCTAATTTTGTTTACCAAATTACATTTTTACTGTAGGGTACAGTATTAAACGGAATAACTGGTATTCATACCACTACTGTAGTACCTACAGTTAATATGTCTATTTTTTATTTTTTTAATTGTTATTTAGATACGTATTAGCCAATTTAAAATCGTGTGAATTTAAAAGGTGAAATATAACAAACGGCCAATGACAGAATAATTAAATTTTAAATAGTTTTTATTATTTGGAATAACGGTTAGGTACTTAATATTACAAGGTGTATGATACCTTAGTACAGTGTTCAGTGGCGTAACAAGATTGGAAAGGGCCCCGGGGCAGTAAATAAATTAAGCCCCATAATTCTATCCATAGAAAAAACCACATTAAACTTTATATTGTTGTTTAAAATATAAAAACCTCTATAAAACCATTAATTAAAATAATAAACAAATAATTAATTGATACTCAAAATAAGTTAGGTACTAGGTACAAACATTCTTATAGTTTATGTTGTTATATTATTATTTAACTATTTATAATGAGTAAAGTTAAATTTTTGAAAAAAGTCTATTATGGTGTTAATAAGTTAATAGATACCTATGTGTCTATTACATTATGAGTAGTAAAATGGTTACGAAAAACACGAGAATTATTAGTTAAGGAAATACCTAAGACATTTTCCCATTCAGACCGTAAGGCAATATTCATTGGAACTTTGAAAGAGCTTATCTTTACATATTTGTCATGTGAAAGACAATTAGGTATACAGCACAGCATTTTAATTTTTAGCACAGTTACACAATTTTAATACAATTAAGCATAACATTTTAAAACTTTATAAATAATTATTGTTTTATCTTCTACAGATGTAAATTTGTATATATCATAGATGATAGAGCTATGGACTACGATAATAGATAGATATTGAAGAATTGATCAGGATTCAAATCGTGGTTTTTATAGAAGTCTATGAGTATGAGAGTAATATCTCAGAAAATTTCATATAGTCTGCGGCAATATTAGGAAATTATTTGATACTAGTAAAGCGCGGGAAAAAAATAATAAGCTCGTAAATTCTGCTTCTATATCAGTACACATCACGTTGCAAGCGCTAGTGGTCAATGTTCCAGCTGTTCTAGTTAAAAGCTGTGCCAGATTAAAACGATCTCGTTGGGTCGTTGGGCAACCATACTATCTTAAACCGTGCTCCGTAGTCGAACACCGATCATTGCATATAGTGTGTATTTATGGGTATACAATATTCATATTAAATTTCTAATATTCTATTATCATATTAAAAATATCCAACCTTTTAGATTCTGAACGGAGTGAAGAATGTATTGATTTTACAATGATGTGTGTTTTTTTTTTTTTTGTGTCTGTCGACACGATTTGGGGCAGTAAAAATGCTTCGATTGCCTTATGTAGCAACTTTTCTGAAAGGAAAGTGAATCAATTTGGTACTTTGGGGGGTCAAAACTAAAAAATTTTCAATATTTTTTAAATGCGACGGGAAAAACCCTAAAAAAATGAGGGAAAAACGGGAGTTTTTACGCAAAACTAGTTTTCGACATAATCAAATTTTTTATTTTGCTATAACTCAATAACTAATCGATGTAAATACTTGAAATTTTCACCAAATTTTGATTTTTATTGAGCTATTTATAGACAATTGAAATTTTCAATTTTTTTAAGTATTTTTTTTTTAAATAACGATAAAATTTTTTTGGCTACCCAGAAAATCTTGAAAATTTAATACAAGGTTTCTTATAAATTTTTCCTTAACTGATAAAAAAAAATCTAAAATCGTAAGTCACAATTTTTTTTTATAAGTGCTCAAAGTTCCAATTTATACGAAATATGTAAAAATCACGATAATTTGCAAGTTATTTTGTAGATAAAAATTCATAAAACTTTTTCTGTTCATACTTAAGGTTCAAAATTTTAACACTAGGTTATCTATAAGCTACTCTTCAAAAATCTTTAAAAAAATTTCTACCGGAATTAGAGGAAAAAATTTTATGAATGTTTGAACTTTAAATATTTACGAAATTGCATAAAATAGCGATTTATTCTCAGACGATTTTAAATATTTGTTATAATTCAAAAAGTATAAGTCGTAGATTTTTGAAATTTTTACCAGCTGTTAAGATAGGTATTTCCTTTATGTCATATTTTTTTCAAAATATTATATTGATTTTTAAGCCATTTACAGGCATTTAAAATATTCGATTTTTTTACAATTTATTTTTATAATCGGTGATAAAAAAAATTTGGCTCGTACAAAATACTTGAAAATTTAATAGAAGATTCCACAGAAGTAGTTCTTAAAGTCATTCAAAAATTATTAAAATCCATAGGCACAATTTTTTTGTATAAGCGTTTGAACAGCGAATATTGACATAAAATTACATGTAAAATATAATATAATGTATAATATTCTAGACTGACAAAGATATCGGTTTTTTTTTAAAATGCTCTAACTCAAAAACGAAAAACTGCAACAACTTGAAATTTTCACCAAATCTTTATATTGACGTTTTCTATACATGGTTAAGTTTTCAAAGTATTTTGACATATTTTGACTTATTTATAGACAATTTTTCTAAATTTTTCGTTTCAAAATAAAATATACTTATTACAATATTTATAAATAACAATGTATTATATTCTAGACTAACATATCATCTCCGTTCAGAATCGTTTTTCGTATACAATGATACCTATCATTGAATTCAAATTTAACAAATCCATTATAATGACCTAACCTATGAAGAGTCGCACTCCACCCCCAAGTGTACAGCAGAGCGAGGCCCATCCGGTTTTTTTTCAATTTTATTTCAATTATTTTACGAATGTATTTTTAAAATTTACCAAGAGCTCTGAGGGCCCCTGAGCTCTAGAGGCCTCAGGGCACTGCCGTGCTTTGCCTGATGATAGCTACGCCACTGACAGTGTTTCCCAACTTCTTTTACCAACGGAACCTTTGCAGGAACCTAATATTTTTTGCGAAACCCTTTTTTCTACAAAAAGGTTAATGAATACCAGGTATTAAACATCTGGGACGACAGCTATAACAATTATTATAACATAATTATAAAACAAATATTTTACGATAAGATAAAGTAACGACGAGGATCAGCTCTCGTCCATAATTCGAGTCCTTATTCAAATTGAAAATGTTATTTATTTTTTCTCAAATTCCTCACGGAAAATCTTATCGCTGGCTCACGGAACCTAAAGCGTAGTTTACACGATGCTAGTTTATTAGCGACTAGTGAAACAACATACTATCTTACTATCTCACTAGTATATAAAAAAATAGTTATTTAATATACACGATATTCAAATACTAGTAGTTACTAGAAGTTCAAGTACCACTAGCACCAGTAGTCAGTACTGAAATGCTTTTTTACCATCAGATAATGAACTAGCTTACTAGTTGTTAGTAAACTAGCATCGTGTAAACTACGCTTATGGGTTCCGCGGAACATCAGTTGGAAAACACTGCCTTAGTATGTTTATCTTTACTCATTTTTTTATTGGAAAAATAATTCATTCTTATTTTTAGACTACTAATAATTTGTTTCCGCTATTGTTTTAAAGCGAGTAAGCGACTGATATTGTTTTTTTAGAATCAGCCATGACTAATATTATTTTATTGAAGTAGAACATGCGATATTTTTATCAGTCATAATTGATCAGTTGCTGGATTATAACAACGTTTATCGACTGCCAAATAATAATTATTTAATCATGCTTAATTGTCTAGTATATAAAGATTACTTACTATACATTTATGCTAGGTACATGTATTTAATTTAAAATTGAAAGTGAAATTAAAACTTTATGTTTGTTATAAACCTATTTATTGGTACATATAGTGTTTATAAACGGATACATAAATTTGTACGAGAGATGATATTAATTATAAGATAATGTATTTAATTTTTATAAATAATACTTTTTTTGGTTATATACTGTTTCTTTTTAGCTGGGTGAGCACAAAATGATTTAACTAATATTTTCCTTGTGTTTAAGCATAATACCTAGTTTAATTATGCATAAAAATAAAATTACTAGTTATTAAAATATATAAATAATAACAAAGTACAAAGTAAGTTAAATAAGAAACAAAAATGTTTTAAAATATTGTTATTGTTGTGTTTTAGCAAATATAATTATTTGTTTTGCATTTGTTAAGAGTCGTTGAAGCCTTATATTTAAGCGTATGTAGCCATGTAGGTCAAAAGTTCTCAAACGAAATCATTATACCTGTATTACAGACTACGTAAACGTAATTTAATTTTGAAAAGTTTACTATTTTTAAATTATATCCTGTTAACGTTACGTGTTTTTCGCAAAGTAACTAGCTATTGTGGTCATCGGAAACAAATTGTTTTACTTTAATTCGTCTTATTCTGAAAATAGTTAATAAACAGAGTTGTGTTTGTGTTCAAGAATCTTTCGTGTCTTTTTGGTTTGGAAATACGTATTGGGGTTAGACTTTCATTAATGTTTTTATTAAGGCAAGCGTCTGGTCCCTTGTCTTTGTCAGTTGTCTCATTAAAAATACATTTCATGGGATTTGTTTGTTTTTTTTATCATCCTGAGTTTTAATTAGAAAATACTAGTTTATGAAAAAAAAAAAATATGTGTATATATATTAAGAGTGCATCCGTTGACTCAAAATAAAGTTTGATTATGTTAAACTGTACTTAATAGGTTTAGAATCGGGCTGTTATCTTATTAACCATTTTAAAATGATTAATTATATGTAAAGATGACCTTGCCTTACTGTCATTTTAACCTAATGAAACCTACTCCGATATTTTACGTAGTTTTTTTTTTTTTTTTTTAAATTAGACTGACAAATTAACATGTTACATTTAATTTGATGTTGGATAATACTTAGACGTATAACGCTTTATTATAAATAATATACAACCTGATATTTATGAACAGTCCAATATTATTAAATTTACAAGACCTTACACGTTTATCAATATTTATATATGCACATCGATGAAATGTAATTTAATGGACCCTCGTGTAAACAAAAGATTCATTCTTGCGAGCATTCGTAAGCTACCCGCTGTGTCGTGGACTTTGATGAAGACGCGACGTAAAATATTGGCTAGCCAACCGAGAACGCACGTCTGGAGAATAAATTGTTTATCCTTTTTTTTTCGTCGAAAAATTTGCGAAATCATTCTACCGGAACATCGTCGTTTACTGCAATCGCATCGTGCGCGTGGGTGCGTGGAATGGGTGGTTAAGCCGAACCTGTCAATTGAAACCTCTTCAGAACGACCTAAATGTGTTCACACTAATCTGGACGGAGGATTTTTTCCCCGTTCGGCCCGCGTGGTTATGTTGCACCTAACTTTGAAATGTCTTCGCAGCCACTCGCCGTGCGTTCTGCGATCTTTAGCACATGAACCGTTGCGGCGGAGGGGAGCAGGATTTTCGGGTGCTACGGTCTGTGGGGGATAGGTGTACATCAATTACGGCGGCTGTGGCGAAGCCAATGCGCGGCTGGTACACACGCGTAACACGTAGTACTACTATAGTGTAACGTGTGCATGCCGTCACGACGGCAGCGGATGGCGTTTACGAGCTAAACGATAACGGCCTCGGCGGCGACAAAGTGACAGACCGTACGTGCGTGGTGTTGTGTACACCACGTACGCGGTTGTTGACCCGCGTCGGCACCGCGTAGCGCACAGGGCCGTGTTTTCTCCGTCGCTGCCGTGGCCGACAAGCGCGCTCCTCCACATACAAAAGATCTCGTTTCGCGGAGACCGTTAATCTCACGACGGGGTTACGGCGAGATGAAAAACGAGAAAGAAATATACACGCGCACCACCTGTATATATTACACACGGTGTGCGTGCACAATACGTGTACACCATCACACCTGAACCGTTGTGCAATTGTTTAACGGTGGTCGGCAACTGGCGAACAAATGGACTGTCAAATAAACTTTCTTTAAAAAAAAAAAAATAATAATAATTTTTATAATGATAAAAGAAAAAGAAAAAATGGCATTTGTTTTGATTCAATAAAATTATATTAGGTATGGCTCTATCGTAGTTCATAATTAATATTGAATTTTTTCTAAATATTTTCGGTAATAACTAGAAAATAATGTAATAAAGCACATGTTTTCTTCGGACCACTTATATTTATTGTTTTAATCTTCCGGACACCAATGTAAGTCACTTGCCGACTCGTGCACTATTATATATTATATTATTATGTACAATACAGTAGGTACCGCATAATGTATACAGTATACCTATACATACTATACGTTTGGGATACGTTGTCCGCTACACACCGTATACGTCGTATCCTCTTCATCCCCGGTCCCGTTGCACACAAAGAGTAATATTGTCGAGTCTGTGCCTCCATCCCCGCTCCTGGTGTTAGGGGTTCGGTGGTGGATTATTAGAGCAATCAATAACGCGCACGCACCCCATTCACGACGCGGCGGCCACCGTAAGGGCCGCGAGTGTGTGCTTGGGCATGGGGCGCGTGCGCGCACGTCCCTTATCACGGCACGTCCGGACGAGCGTTTCGCGCCATCCGCTCGCGTCGTGTATCCGTCGCTCGGCGACGCGCCGCTGTTCAGTATTCTGCCGTACATGGTCCCGGCATCACCCCATTACGCATACTGTTCAAAGCACTTACACACGCGCGCGCGCGTGCTGTTCATCTCGCATACCTGCCAGTAGCTGCAGGACTCGGCGGCCACAGCGGCACAGCGAACAGAACAATACTACTCCGAACAATACGTCAGACAGGCGTGCACGGACACGGTCCCGAACAAGTCCACCACGGCGCAGATGACACGCCGGAACGATCTTGAACACCACACACTCAGCGGCGGCCACCGTCGATAATCTCTCGCATCATATCTCTACCATTGTCTTCGCCGCGGTCGCACTCGACGTACCGTAATCGCTTGTACTACCGGGTAGGTCACTTTTTCACGTATTTTCTGCAGTAGTTTTTTTTTTTTTTTTTTTTTGTGCGCAGCTATCGATGCATTTACACGAAAACGTATGCCAGTTGAATAGGTTGAATTAAACGATGTTATTCGAAACATTGTTTCCAATGTTGAACCAAATTATTTGATTGAAATGCAACTTAACGTTCATTTAGAACCTATTTCATCATTTTACGAAACAGTTTTATACTTCTTTATTTATCGAAAAAATTTCCAAGTTTAAAGATTTTTTTTTTAAATTCGGACTCAGCGTGTTTGTTTAAGTTCAGACTTTTCAGTTAAGTTTGGTTGGGTTTGGTTTTATACAACTCGAGTTCGCCTATCGAATTTGAACTGTTCTTGAAATTATACTCCTGAACCACCAAACAGTTCGTTTTATCTTTTATGTTCACTCCTGTTTTTCAATTGTTAGTTTAGCAAGTGAGCTAGATTTTTTTTCACTTAACACGTCATTCGATCTACTCCCGAAATCGTAATTTTACAGTGAAATTTTTGGGTTCTTAATTAACCGATTTTACAATAAAAACATAAATATTTTTGGGATATTATATTGCTCGAATAGTAGCTCCTCGTATTTCCAATGTAATTTTGATTATTTTGAAATTTTTATTATATATTTTTAGTTCATAATAATTGCTAAGGAGTGAAAACAATCTGGTTTTATGTTGAGGAAACTATTACTATAGTTACATTTTTTCTTGCTATTTAATACTTACCTTTTTATTTTTACAGTTATTAGATATAACTTATAACTATGGTAGATTCATATTATGTCACTATTAGTTTTATTATCAAAATTATTATTAAAATTTGTGGAGCAACACAAAAAATATTAAAAAGGGTTTTTTGAAGATAAGAAGCTATTGATTTATATTAATTAGTGGGCTGCATAATTTATTTAACTACCTTCAAAATACTATATTGTATCTCGTATAATAGTATTATTTTAACCTAGCCCATAGTACCTATTAACTATTTTTGTTAATTATTTAAATAATGTGTTTTGGCTATAGTAGTTTTTATTAATAAAATAATTATGGAACCCAGATTGTCTCAATGTCACGTTTAGAATTTAATATTTGATAAAAATTTAATAATAATATTTATAACGTTTATAAGTATGTTTTATTCATATAGTATTAAAAATAAGTTAGTAATTTTTAAATTCAGCTCAAAATTACTTTTCGTATGATTCGTATTGAAAGTTAAGCAAAATAAACATTTTAATTGATTTTTTACGTCTACATATGATATCCCAAGAGAAAAAATAAATAAGTAATATATATTAAATGTTTATATTTCTTAAGTTGCATTCATGGCACCGTGAGAGGGTGCAAGAGGGTGCATTTGCCTCACTCTGGATTAAAAAAAAGAATAACATTTCAAAATGTAAGCTAGAGGCTATCATTATCATTATCGGATTTTTTAATAGCTTGAATTACTTTGTAGCCATCGTAAAAGTTTAGATAATTTTGTATTTCCATACAGTTTAAAAATAAATATTTCTAAGTATTTAATTTAAATAATTTAAGCATTATTTAAAAATCAGTGTATATATTATGCATAATGCATGATGCACCCCTCCCCCTTACGAAATTCCTGGTGTTGCAAGACTTCGTTTTGACATAATTTGTACAAACAAACAAATTATTTTTAATTAAATAAAATAATATTTTGTAGAATAATTATATGTATATAAACCATTTGTTTGAAGTAAAACAATTTTAAAATATAGAGAATTAGTTTTGTATATTTTTCTATTTATTTATTTTTATTTGAAAGTAATTTAATTTAACCGATGGACGAACTTGCTACTAAAATACGTATTGTATATGTTACTCTTACTGTTTGGGTAATTGGTTTAAACTGCAAACGGTATGGTCTTTTGGAAATTATGGGGTCACTTGGGAGCTTAATGTTTATGTACATTTTTGTAACAGTGTTTCTATAAGAAATGATTTTACCCGAATCCCAATTGAAAATTGGAGGTATTCTTACATTTATACTTAGGAGAAGATTGTTTCAGGAAGTATATAGTTTTCAGATTTTTCAAATAAACATTGTACATTATTTTTATATGTTTGATTTTGATTAAAATAAAAATTAACCAGGGAACTTTGAGATTCATGAGGAAGCGTATTTTTTATTTTAAAGTTTTACATTACTAACTAAGAAAGAAATTGAGTTTCTAGGAATAAATATTCAGAAAAATAATATCCCCTTGAGATTATCTCTTAAGAAAAATAGAAAGCAAAAGTGTACAAGAAACAACCAAACATCACTGTAAACATGTGGTTCATATCTATATTTTATGCATTCATGACGTCTATGTAGATTTGTAAAACTGTCTTGTGTTTTTTTAAACTATTTTTATTTTTGAATATACAGAAACAACTATAAAGTTAAACGTTTCGTAGTAAATTTACATTTTTATAGTGTATTTGATAAGTCAATGTGAGTGTTTATTTGTTGATTGAAATAGCTTTTCAAGTCAGATAATAAATATTATATTTTTATATTTTATTTATATCACATAAAAATTTAAATATACAATCAAAAATTATGTTGAGCTTTAAGAAAAGTATTACATTAACATTCACGATTTTTATAATATTTATATATATATATTTATAAAATATGATTTTTGGAAGGTAATAAATAAGTAAATATAATTTAAAAATATTAATACGCATAAAATATTTTAAATTCATTTAGTTACATGATTTTTTTAAATTGATTCTTTTGATTATTTAGCTTTGTATTGTCTATGCTTATATTAAATAATAATTATAAGCCTGAATAATTAGTACTGAAGAAAAAAAACACTGCAAATATCTATAAATTCATCATAGAATTGTTTAATTTTAATTTGTCATATTTTTCTTAGTATATACTAGTGCTTATTAATATTGATACGTATCAGTCAAGTACCGGCTAGTGCATCGAGAGATAAGCACAATCAATTGAACAGTGTAATGTATTAATACGATATGCGTGTAATAGATTAATTTCTGATTTAGAATAATTTATTGCAAATAATTTTTAGTCCTATTAATTGAATAATTGAGTAAACTGGCGTGAAGGCGACACTTGCTATGATCGGATAAAACACATAAATATTTGTCTGTTTGGGAATACCTTATATACCCTGTTCTCGTGTAATACTTAGGTTATCAAAATACATGGTAGTAAATTTTTTTTTTAATACCAACTAGTTTATTTTGCATTAAATTAACTGGTATAACTCAAGTAAGTTAATATTTAAAATTGTTTTTAACTAATTCTTAGGACAAACCTGGTTAAAGAAAAAGGTACCTAATCTATTTATACAAAATAGCATAAACTTAATGTAGTTTAGTATTCATGCTCATTTTTAATTTGTATTTTTCTCAAAATGTATGCATTTGAAAGTGTTTACAAAATGTTCACTATTTTATTTTGTAGTATATTTATGAATTGCTTTTTTATATAAATTAAATGCCTTTATTTTGCCTTTTTTTTTTACATTTTAAATGCTTTTTTTTTGATTATATTGCCTTCAAATCCGAACCCTAGTTATAAGTATTACCTATCGTATACTTGAATGGTCGGGCGGCCCCCTATTCGGCCAAAACGTACCCTTCCCTTTTCGGCCAGTGTCACTTTTCGGCCAAAACTTACCGTTTACTTTTCGGCCACTGTTCTTTTTCGGCCAGTATAATTTTCTTTAAAATTTACAATTTTAACAACTGAACATATGATTACATTTGTTAAATTAAAAATTAATTTTTGTTTGACAAATTTTACTATTTATGTAGTCCTCACTCTTCAATGTAAGTTTAATTTCGTTTATAGTTGGTTTTTTGGAAGTAAAGATAAACCAGCGTTGTACCATGTTGTACCTTATCGTTTCTATCTTATCTAATATATTATATTATGAAAAACCAATTATATGTTATCGTGGACATTAATTTAACACGACACACAGCCACAGACACACACACACACATTGTATGAAACAGTTATATAAACACTCAGTACAAAAGTGTTCTAGCATACGTACCTATACTTTTTAGTACCTACCGAGTCGTGATAGACATTTTTAAAATTTAAATTTAAAAAACATAAAAATAATTTATAATGGCTGAATTCATTGAAAGTAACCGGGGAAAGTGTTTATTAATTTTTGAAAATTATAAGTTTTCAAAAGCCAATACAAAATTGGACGGCACAACTCGTTGGAAATGTATTAATCGTAAGTGTGCTGCTATATTATATACAAATCAAACAAATACAATTTGTTCCGAAAACGAGAATATAATACACATAAACCATGATCCATATACAAGGAATTTAATTGATCGTCAAATACTTAATACAGCGTGTAAAAGAAAAGCTGAAGAGGATCTTCACAACAGACCAAAAAAAATTATCATGGAAGAAATATGTAAAACTCCGGCATTGAATACTAATATAATAGACGTTCAAAGAATAAGCAAAAATATTTATGAAAAACGTAAGAAAATTCTTCCTGTTAATCCTACTGACCTTGCGGGAGTACATAAAGCTTTAGACGATATGAAACCGGTGACAAAAGAAGGTGAGCCTTTTTTATTATTAAATGATATAGAGAAAAATGTGGTTATATTTTCTTGTAACACAAATTTAAAGTTACTATCTGAAATAGATACAATATATATGGATGGTACATTTAAATTTTGTCCTCGGTTTTTTACACAAATGTTTACCATTCATATACTTAAAAATGGTCATTATATTCCTATAATTTTTTGTTTATTCTTAAACAAAAGTTATGAAACTTATGTATATACTTTTAATAAAATAAATAGTCTGTTAAATCAATTTAATATACAATTTTCTCCAAAATGGGTCACAATAGACTTTGAAATGGCAATTCACAAAGCTGTAGAAGTTGTTTGGCCTAACGTTGAAATAGTGGGTTGTAGATTTCATTTGACTCAAGCTTGGTGGCGAAGTGTACAAAAATTTGGATTATCCGTAGATTATAAAAATATGTCATCTGAAATAGGACAATGGATTAGACATACTTTTGGATTATTATTTTTATACCCACACGAAGTTTCAGAATGTTTTGTTAATGATTTTATGTCAGACTGTCCTGATGATGAACGATTAAAAAAATATTGTGATTACCTAACTGACAATTTCATAAATGAGGAAAGCTTATTTCCACCTCAATATTGGGCTGCTGTGTCGGCAAGTTTGGTTAGAACTACCAATGCTTGCGAGTCGTTCCATTCTTTTTTTAATCAATGCTTTTATAAACATACTCCACCCATAATGAGCTGGTTAGCTGTACTTATAAATGAAGTCCAAACAGATGTATATATAAAAATTAGAAGTATTAACATTTTAAAAACACCTCGAGATACGAAAAATGTGGAACGGCAACGACGAAATGAAGCTTACATTGAAGACTATAAAAATAATAAAATATGTCGTTACAAATTTGTCAAACAAATATCATATAATTATAAAAAATAATACTTATTAATTTGAATGCATATTTTATTATTATTATTATATTTTTATTCGACTGATGTATTATAACAATTTATTGTATTACCAATTATTTTATTATATTATTTTTTCACAAAGTATTAGGTAATAATTTTTTTTTTAAATCACATTTTTGGATACAATCATAACTCATAAGTAGTTATAATTGTAAATTTTATAGAAAACTGTGCTGGCCGAAAAGGAACAGTGGCCGAAAAGTAAACGGTAAGTTTTGGCCGAAAAGTGACAGTGGCCGAAAAGAGTAGGGTACATTTTGGCCGAAAACGGTGACGCCCGAATGGTCACCGAGTGATCCCACAGCTGCTTCAAGTCACATAGCTACTTTTCACATGTGTTTATGATTAACGATGGAACATTGTGTGATATGTATTTGCGTATTTGTTTTATCTCACAGTATTTTAGTCATCGAACCTGTGTTACTAGTGCCTAGGTATAATGATTATAATGAGAGCTATTTATGTAGTCTTCTCTTACATTTACAATATTTGTCTTTGAAACATCGAAAGTTGAATATTCCAAAAATAATTTTGCGTATTTTACAAAGATTTGCTAAGTGATTACAATAATAAAATGAAATAAAAACTAAATTTATTTTGCCTACTTTTGTTTGGTTTTTAATATTGCAGAGTTCACAAAATCAGCTAGTTATCTTATTTTTTATCCCAAAAGAGTTGTTAATTCAACAAAAGGGATGTCGTGTGGTATAAACTGTACATGTTATAATAAGCGTATCGAAGGTTGAAAATATTAGTTTACGTGACTTACGTACATAGTTCTTAGATTACGACGTTGATACTAGTCCGCAAAGACAACTAGTGTGAGGTTTAGTGTTTTTTCTCATCATAGTAGCTAATTTCAAAAAAAGCTCTCGTCTATGTTGAGACTTATGGATGAACGTATAGTGTTGAAACACAAGTGTCTACCGGCTGAGGTTTATGGCAATTTATGTGCTGTTTGTTAGTAAAGATCCCTCGTTTTGAAACTTTGAATTATTGAAGAATCGCCCACCTCCCCTACTAAAAACGACCCTCCTTGGCAACCGCGGTGCGTGGTCACGATTTCCATCCCTCGTCGTTCTAAACTTGAGGATTCTCTTATACGGGTTTATCGTTAAAGAAAAAAATAAAAGTGTATTTGGAGGAGGAAAAAGCGAAAAAACTTCTTACACGCACACGTACACATCGTTCCGAGGGGAATCATTCTGTCCATCATCGTTGCCGGAAGAACGTCCCTTAGGGAATTTGTGTTACTCTTTCCCTGGAAAGATGTTATACATTACTATACCATATAACGACATAGCGATTGATGATAAGATAAAAGCTTAATAAAAATAATATTGTCTTTTCGATTATGTACGCCCAATTAAAACAACTTTTTACAACGTGAACCAAAAGTTATGTTAACTGTTTAGATATTTGTGATTTATTTGAATAGAACTATGTATTTTAATATCGATTCAATCACGTTTTATGTACATCGTTGATATGTTGTTAAAAAATGTAGTTTTTTGTTGATAAAATGAAAAAAATGTTGGAATATATTTTAAGTATAGTTTTTTATATTAATATATTTTTTGCTAAGTAAATTTTTCTAGTTATATGCTTCAAATATGTAATTTGGCTACTATTAAACTGTATCTATATACTGGTTTCAATTAATGTACTGCGGCGGTAATTAATAAACCACTTAAAATACTCATTTCCAAATAAAAATAATATTTCAATTTTATTGAAAATAAGTAAGAAGTATTTATTTTTTAAATTTTTTCTGATATATTCATTTTGTATATTTAATATAATACCTAGGACCTAGGTAATAAAAGAATAATTTTAAAATATACAGCTAAGATTGTTTATTATTTTGATGTTAGGGTGACGCAGTGTTTGATTCTAGTGGCTAAAGGTGACATGAATCAAAAAAGGTTGAGAACTACTGACCTAGGTACTAATATTATAATTGTGGAAGTAACTGTTTCTATCTTTCATGCCTAAACCGCTGAACTGATTTTGATGAAATTTGGTATAGAGATAGATTAGACCTTGGAAAAAGATATTGGCTAGGTACCTTTAATCGAAAAAAAGGAAAGAGAAATTTAAAAAATAGATTATTTGTGGCTACCCGAATAAGAAGTTGTTTTATTTTTGCTATAACTAAACGCAAAAATAATAATCTATGTACATTGAATGGCATGTGTTGTATATACCAATAAATATCAGTATAATATACGATGATTTTCTTTTTGCTACCTGTTTTTATTTACATAGAAATTGTTATTACTCTAATTTAAAAGAGAAAATATTTCCCGAAGATGGCTCGATAATTCAACTAGTACTCAATAAAAGTTTAAATTAAAGATTTATAAATTAAATTGCATTCTAATTTATTTGATAATTAACTATAAGTTTTATTTATTTCGTAAACTTTTTTTTTTTTTAATTTATAAAGCCATTTATTTTTGGAAATACAATATATAAGATTCACGGACGTGGTATGCTTGGGGCTATAGTCCCCAAAGACACGTTTGTAGTTTCCTCGCGGTATTTACTTTAATTTAAAACATTTTATCTAAAATTATAGTTTTAAATGTTTTTATAATATTTATAATAAGAATGCAGGGAAATACAGACATTCAAGTTTGATACAATAATTTAATTTTAATTATTTTATCTTTTTTGTATAGTAAAATAAATTGCAGATTAAGTACAAGTCAATTATACATGTTTTTTATAGAACATGTTTCCTTTCCCTTTAATTCAAGTTTAACATAGAGCTATTGGAATTCATTTTTCTAGTTCTATTCAGCCCCCACAGATAATCAAACTACGCCCATGATTAGATTCAATATTTTAAATTGTATTATTTAAATACGATATCATATCATCATATATACTATCCAATTTGATTTTGAACTTTTAAATTTATTAGATATTTATTTTAAATATGATCGAAAAGTTGAACGATACAGTAACCATAGAATAATTTTTGAATTAAATTAACACCTTAGCATAATTCTTATTAATTTATTATTATTACTTATTAACCACTTTTATCAATTGGCGTATAGTATTTCTTATTTATACATTTTCTACAACAGGTAGAAGCAATTATTTTCAAAAAATATATTTTGTTGGTGAGACATTTCAATTAATGCCAGCAGTTGCGTGTTAATCAACCATTATAGTTTTTAGCTCTATTATTCAATTATTTTATCAACTTGGAAAAAATATCAAATATAGTACTTTATAACATTTACTTTTCAGTTTTTATGTATCTATTTTAACAATTATTTAAATTTGTGTCACTATAATATAATCATTAACTAATCATTATCAATATACATTTCGATTTATAATAATAGATATCACACTATAATAGTTTAATACAACATTTGATATCAGTATGAATGTATAAAAAAACAAAAAAAATAAACATTAAATTAGTAAATATAAATTAATTTTATAATATGCATAATGTAAATCGGTTGAAAATATACACATTTGAATAACTAATTTGTTTTGACAGTTTAAGACAATGTTTCCCAACTTTTTATATCATTGGGGTAAACCTTTCCTTTAGGTACCCATCGACTAACCAAAAAATCATAATTAAACATCAAATAATGTATGCTTGTGAACTACGAGTATTTATTATGTAGTAATTATATAATAGAATATAATATGTTATTATATAATATTAGCAATAATATATCTAGGACTCATTACATCACTTATCCACCCACCATCTCAAAAAAGTTTTGGGATAATTACGCCACTTGCCATACGCGTTTGGCGCGACTGTGAGGGAAATTAATACACTGCACTTGAGACACCAGTATTCATCACACAGCACATCAATTGTTATTATCAATAAAAAAAGAATTATTAGTCATAATATATACTGTATACTTTTATTTGTAAAGTACAAAAAATAGGTTAATACATTTTTCAATTAATAGGAGAGATGTGAGATATTTAAAAATAAGCTTATATTTAGGGATCATAGATTTTAGAAGACATACATAGCTTATTATTATACATAAATAAAATTTTAAATTTGATTATAAAAACGTAATGTTATAGTTAAATATTAGATTTTTGAAATATATCATGTTGTTGGAAATTGTTGAGATTTTATTTCTTTTACTTTCGATTTAAGAATTTGTGACATAACTTTTTCTATTCTGTGCACAGCTAAATATTTATCAATCGTTTCGTATCATTCGTAATTAATTAAGTATACATTTTCCAAGCATTTCTGTAAGATTTTCTTATTTATTAGTTTTTCAGTAACCAATATGTGGACTCCGGTAACATCTACAAGCGACAATAACGTTCCGTCGACAAGATCCAAACACAGCGCTGCTGTTCATGGAAACCACATTTATGTGGTCGGTGGTCGGAATGGCAATTGGCCCCTAAAAGACATATGGAGATACGCTCTGTGTAAGTATGACACGTAGTCTGAATACAAATTGCCTCTAATTTAATTTTGACATAACGTACAACAATCGAATTACAATTCCTCTTGTGATAAATATGTTGCTACAAGGAGGGTTTGTATTTTTAAATTATTGTATCTTTAATTAAAAAAGGGTGTTTTCTTTTGAAAAACGAATTAAAAATAATGATATTTTTACTAAAAAATACTGTATATATCTACTTGAATTAATTTCTCATGAATACTAATATATATACACACATGTAAATAATATGGATATTTATGTATTATAAGTACATTTTTTTTTTCATACAAATATTAATTTTGTAACAAAATTATACATATAAATTTAAAATGTATTGAATATGATGCACAAACAAATTTGTGCAGTTGTAATAAAAATATTATTCTAGGAAATTTTATTTTTTTAGATTTCGGAACAATAATATATTGAATAGTATTTTTACTTAGGTCATACAATTAAGGAAATAATTTTAAACAGTTACAAGAAAAAGTATGAAAATTAAATTAGCTTAGATAATGAAGTTATAATTAAAAAATTCAATTATAGTTTCTTCAATTAAGTTTTGAAATTATTTTTATACATTTTTTTTAAAAGTTGAAAGGTTTTAAAATATGTATTACACATGACAAAAAAATATAGAAAACAACATTGATTACGAAGTAAAAACTCAAATTCAAAAGTTTATATCGACATTTATTTCTTAACTATTTTTAATTGGTATGTTTGTTCTAATACCATTTAATTGATACTAAATAAAAACGTGTAAGTATGAAATATTAAAATCATAGTTTATTTCTAACAAGCCATGTAAATTTTTATTTGACATTTTAAGTAATTTATGTTTGTTATTTCATAAGTATAGTTCTGTCGAGGGTAATCCAAAACGATTAATGTACTGCACAATATTGTACTATGTTATTCATGATGTTCCTTATTCATTTTCTGAAATTTGCAGCAAATAACACCTGGGAACAGTTGCATCCGACAGGAGATACATTGCAGAATTTGCAAGAACACACGGCAGTCGTTTATCAAGACAAAGTCTACGTATTCGGTGGAGAAGTGGGATTTTCATCCGCTTCTGAGTCTCCACTATGGTCCTACAGTATTAAGGTACTACATATTATATTAAAAGAAAAAACTTTTTTAAAAATAAAATAATTTAGTACCTACTGTCTTAACATTGGTTGGTAGTAGAAGCTTATATAGTTCTATATGTGTGTAATGTGAATTTTTGTACCATAAGAAAATACATTTACAAAATTAGTGGAATTTAATCGTTATAAACTTAGAAGTGATTGATTTTCTCACTGTAAATAGAATGGGGTTGTTATTAATGCTAGGATTGTCGTTACTTTTCATGACATTGATAAAATGTTCATCCATGCGTACATTGTTTTTTCGGAATAAATTAATCATTAATTATTTATAAACCATTACCAAGTGCCTACGTAGATGACTTAAATAATAAAATTAACCCTGTCAAGTGTTAATAAAAAATTAATTTTTTCGTTTTTATTAAGTATGTAGTACTTATATTATAATTTACTGAATTATTATTTTTTTTCGATAACTTGTACAAATATAACATTTTAGGTAGTGAAGTAAAAATTTAGTGACACAACTAGTTTATATCACAGGTTATATAAAATGTGGGTATATATTATAATCTTTTGGAATGGGGTATGAACTGTCCTGTATAAAGTATACTTATACGTGTTTACCTAAATAATATGTAAAATATAAATTCATAAATTCTTGTTAATTCATGTCATGAATATAACTATCACTCTATACCAGTAGTTCTCAACCGGGGTGACATATCACCTTAGGGTGACATGGACCTAGTTTAGGGGTGACGCAGAATTTTAACAGGAAAAGAAAAAAAAAATTTAAAAAATTAATTTTTTCGAAAACAATCTTTTTATTTCTATATTTAAATATATTATATACCTATACCACCACTGTCATGTACATAACATACCTCAAAGTTCAAAGTTATTTTTTTTTAACTTTTATTTTTTTATTTTCTATTTTAAAGTTTATCTGTTTAAATTTAATGTGTCAACGATTTGTGTATTGTATTTTTTTTTAATAAAAGAATAATTTTAAAATATACAGCTAAGATTGTTTATTATTTTGATGTTAGGGTGACGCAGTGTTTGATTCTAGTGGCTAAAGGTGACATGAATCAAAAAAGGTTGAGAACTACTGCTCTATACCTTCTTAATGCACTTTGAATTTAATATTTTTTCTTGTTATAATATTTTACTTACATGTTTTTAGTATTTAATTTATATTTACTTAATCCTAAAAAAATTATTAAGTTATTAATACCAAGTATAATTTTACTACGAAAGAGCTAATTGTACAAAAATTACTTTTTTATATAAATTCATGTAGATATTTCGTAATACATTTAAATTTATATACCTAAAGACCAATTTTAAGTTAATTTGTAATCGTAACTAATTTGGAAACTAATGTTAATAGATTTTTATTTTAATATTGCCTAGTGTAATATTGAATATTATGTAGTATGTATTAAGAAACAATCTAAAAATTTCACATATAATATAGAATAGCAGTTTTATATTAATTAATACAAATATGTATATGGATTAGATTGTTTTATATTTTATTCAGGTATAATTATTACAACATAATCAATTACATTGGAGATAAATAGTATAATAAAATAAGAAATAAATGTTAATTTGAAATAAATCTAAATTTTTTCGGAATAAATTTTGATACTTGCTGTGGGTAATCCATCATATTTTGCATATTGGGTATCTTATTTGCTCGAAGCTTCATCTGTTCACGTAGATTATTTTCCAACTTTTCTGCGTCTTCTGAGCTAATTGGTAATGAGTACAATTGTTTTAAAATCGAGTCTTGGAATTGAGCTCTTATATTCATCACTTTATGGATTTGCTGCATCATTATTTCAGTGTCTTCCGCATAATTCATCAAATTGTCAACAAGGTTCTTTCTAATAATATCACTGTCGTTGTTATTTGCGTTTTCAATAGCTGCTAAAATATTTGACATATCTTTGTTTGATTTCGAGAAATATGTCATCATATCGTTTATCGCTTTATTAAGTTGGTCTTCTTGTACCGTGGCTTTCTCTTTAAGATTGTCTGCGGTTTCGGCGGCAGTATCAATAGCTGTATCGATAGCTGCATCGGCGGTATTGGTTCCCATATCAATTCCAGAATCGATTTCTGAATCTACTACATTTTCAAAACTGATGTTAGCTGAATCTTCCTCACTTTGAGCAATAGCAACGGTAAAAACGAATGAAAGTGCAACGACGAAAAAAAGTAATTGGTTCATGATGATTTTTGAAATTAGTGGTAGTAAATACAATTGATAATGAATACTAAACGACTGTAACTAGTACCTCAAAGTTAAGACTTTTATATAGAATAAAAATTGACACAGATGGTCAGACATAAGCCCATTATTAAACTTTTTGTAATTACTTTAATGAGTTTTTGAATTGACTTAACAATTTTTAAAGAGCAAAAAATGTTATCTAATTTAGTTTAATTGAGTGTTTATTCTAGTTTAATTTGTTTATTTAGCTGAAATTATATACGTTTAATTACCAAGCTAAATATTTTAATTATTGTTTAATAGGTATCTTATTTATAATTTTTACCATGTGTCATCATTATTATAGATGTTTAGAATATTTTTCATTCAATTTAAATTAGTGTAATATGTATTTTTAACTAAATAAAAAACTAAATTAAATTATGTAATAAATATTACTGTTTAAATAGCATAAATATTCTGCGTAAAAAATCATAGATATTAAATTTATGAAATTCGTTAAATCGCATATAATTTACTACGAATTTATTGTCAATTAAAAATATTCATGCATTTTTTGTGTTCATTCTCCCAATGCGATTATTGCATTAAAGCTATAATATGTAAGTATTGAAATGTAAAAGGCAGTAATATTCGAAATCTTTCAGTAGGCTTTTCGGCGATAGTTAGCAAAAAGTAAGAATTTTTTTTCAGAAATCATGATAAAACATGACAATTATCTGAATATATTCCCTTACCAAAAACCCATCATAAAAACTCATGGTATAGCTTGAAGACATTATTCCGTTTCAGTTGTATAATATCTACCATTTCTCCCTCTTTATTTATCCATAGTTGAGTTTTTTCACTTCCTTCCTTTAGCAAAAAGGCCCAAAGCAATAAAAATTGTTCTTGACGACATCTTATAAGGGGAATGAACGTAGGGTTTCTTCTGCTAGGTCCATCTAATCGATTTGCTTTTATGGCAGCACTTTGCACTAACAAAAATTTTAGATTTTGAATACTTCAGCCTTCAGCCATCATTTTAAATTACTAATGATTATTTACATTATTTGACAATTTTAGATTTCAAGGTAAATGATTTGGCATTATAGTAAGGAAACAGTGGTGCTTCAAACTATTTTGTTTAAAATTATTTTTCATTTAAACAATTCGTAATGCATACAGATGAAGGTAAAATATTTCATGATAAAGAAAATATATCGAGTAAAAAATAATTATATTTTTTGTCTATCATTATACTTTTAAACATAAATGTATATTAAGTATTAACTAAGTATTAATATTAATTATGAATATTACTGATGGTGAATACCCTATTACTTTTTTAATTTAATATTATGTACATGTTACTCATTGTAAATATATTTACAAGCTGCAGAAATAATAAATTGAAGAAAAAAAAAATACTTATAAATAATTCTTGTTGAGTATTAATTTTATTCCGTTTTTATTTTAATTAAATAATTGTTATTATCATAGAAGAAGTAATTTTTTTTTTTTTAAGTTTAAAAAAAGTAATATTTAAACTTATAATTTCAAGAAAATATCGAAACTGGACGTTTGAAATACTTGGTAGTAAAAATATATACTATCTTTAAAGCTTTAAAAGAGAACTTATATTGGAGATATAGGTTATGGAATGGATATAGTTGTTTTATGACTTATGATCATGACACTTAACGTAAAGCTGTCAAACATTAAATTCTAGTTTAAAATATTTTAGTAGACGTTGTAACTGTATTTTTTTAATACTTCATCGAAGTTATATGTTTTTAATATAGAAGTATATTCAATGTTTAAATGATTTAAAAATATCAAAGAACTTAATTTTGAATTATTGTAACCTTTCTTGAGTAATTAAACAGAATTCTCTACAGATTAAGGTTTATTTAACAAGAAAGGGTCCAGTAATACTTTTGAGTTTTTTATTTAAAAAAAAAATGTATGATAACTCATTTTGGAATAGTATTACTGTAGATTATTTTATTTTTTTAAAAGTTTGTGTTTTATATTTTTGGTATAGAACTGGAAGTATAATTGTATTTTATTTGCATGTTAACAATTGTATATCATTAAAATAAACCTTAATTATACTAATAGTAATAGTTTAGAATCAACATAACTAAAGTAAACTTGTAGTTATATTAAATAATAACTATATATATATTGTTTAGATAAAGAAACTATAAAAACTGTTAAAAATCTAAAGGAGTTTTTTGAAGGTTGAAAATTGAAAAAAAATATGACAGAAAGTTAATTTTAGGATTAGGAAAAGAAGGGGTGAATAAGAAACTTTGTTAAAATTCAAAGTGCTTCTAACTTTTCAACTATTTCCGAAGACTCTTCCCTATTTTTATTTCTCATTTCTAAATTATATATTTATATATACAGATTTAAATTTATTTATAATCAAGATTAAGCTATAAGGTACGGACATAAAAAAAAATTCCAGGGAGGGTATTGCCTTTCGTCACTAACCATAAAATTCATCACTTAAATTATAATTGTTTTCAAAATTGGATAATTACTGTCACTATTAATTTAAAATATATATTTTCTGAAAATTGTTAAAATTCTCTCTCTCTTAAACAGAATCACTTTAAATAGCTGTAATATTGACTATACTAACTGTTTAAATTTATTTAAGGTTATAAACGTTAATATATCTAAATTACGGTAAAACAATAATTGTTTACAACAATATTAATATTAATCAATTAATTATTCGTAATATTGTGTAACATTTGTGCCTAGTTATACATTTGGAAAAATTAATTATGTATATTATGTATAAAAGTATTATAATGTATTTATTAACATGTTTAGTTATATTTAAATATATATATATATATTTGAAATAAAACTACTTTTTAATATATACTTTAATTAATTGTTTAATTAGATAAGATAACCTTGCTTTTTGAATGATATAATTTTTTTTAAATCGATTATTTATTATGATAATTGATAATATTTTTAAAATTCTTATAAATCATTATTTACATAAAGCCATGCAAGTATGCTTGGAAGTTTGTTGTGCACAAGAAAAACTTCTAGAAAAATGTTCTACACAATTGATATCATCTCAGAGGGATATTATTTATTTATATATGTAAGAATTCAGAATTTCAGAACACCGAATCTTCCAACTAAACCTAGAAGTTTTGTTGAATAGGGTATAGTGATAGTAATCCCCAACACTGCTTACATAGTCATGAAAGCATGAATTTCAACTTTGATTTAGAATATTGTCTTGGATATACTAAAATATTTATAAAATTATTTTGGGTATGTTTTTTATAGATATTTCAAACTTTGATTTTAAGGTACAAAACACAAAAAAATTATTAAATGTAATTTTTTTAATGTTAAAAAAGCTTAGGGTCTTATTTTTATTTATGGCTCGTCCTCAAGTTATCTTTAATATGCCTGATGTCTAATCATTAATAAATTTCAAATTTAAGTTTAATATAATACCGGTTACTATTCTATAAGATATCTAGAATTATAAATACTTATTACACTAAATTGACCCATGTAGGATAATAACAGTTGAAATATTCAACAATATATTTTTTATGGCTTAATTACGATAGATTATAAGGATATATGTTAGTAAAATTTACTAGACCTTATAATCAATTTCATTTATTTTATGAAGTAGTTTAGTTATAGTTAGTATTTTAGTGAGAAAAATGATTGGTTTAATATACGAGTAATACCACACCAAAATACACCACAAATGGTATACTCGTATTTTATTAAACGGCAATTTAATGAATAATTTTCCACAAAAATAAATAAGTAGGATTGAATTTAAATCGTAAAAAGCTAATCAGTGATTATTATTTTGTTAAAATCTTTTTCAAGTAATAGATATAATAATACATTTTAAATTTTAAAATTATGCTTAGTAATTGTAATTATTCTAAATAAAACTGTGATCTATCGCATAATATATTTCAAATATCCGGTGCATTTTTCAAGCTTAAATTTTTAAAGTTTAATGCATTTTCCCCCTAGATTTTAATATACGAGTATTTCTTCAATTTCGGATTTTTTTTTAATTTAAATGTCATGAAAATGTCTCCATTTTTCTCCTCCAGTCTGTCTGGAAATTTTAATGCATCCGAGACTCCTCTAATTGCGCTTACGCATCATGCACTATTCCGTGTTTTACTTGTGAAAACCGCGAGCGTCCAATGTCAGTCCTTTTAATTTGACCCTGCGGGTGAAATACGAGGGTTTTCACGTATACTATTGCAATAAGAGGGTGTTTCGTTTGGTGAGATGTAGAGAAAACGGGTGACACAATTCATTTTTATCCCCAAAGGGAACACGACATATATAGCACTATATGTGTTTGTGAGGGGTGACTGTTTTATTCGACTTGTGTGTACGTATCCACGCCCGATATAAGTTCACAACCATCGCGCGTACTTTGGCTTCATATCAAAATCTCGTGTTAACCGTAGTCGCACAAGAGAAAAAGTTGATCATTTACCGTGAAAAATACTGAAAAGTGCCAAGACGCGCAATCGAGATAATCCAATTTCTAACTAGTGTGGTGGGAGATTATTCGGACTTCGGAGCACGTACGTTGTTGTTTTCTTCTTTTGTTTTTATTTCATTTGTTTTTGATAGATTGCGTGCAGTGACAGCTGCAAGTGGCGTGTATGTCTGTATATAGTTATACTTGCTACTATAGCAAATCGAGAATTATATTTCTTCCTTCGACGACAACAAATATCGGTATTACGTTCGGTTTGTAATGAATAAGAAGCTGAATGGATAAGGGAGAGATGAGTTGATACGTCATATTTTGAAAATACGTTTAAATCAGTATGCTTTTTGTATGGGTTTTACTGATCATTATTGCCTCACAAATATAGGACTAATGTTACCCTTCTTTATAGTTCTATTTCAATTTTTAGATAATATTATGTTAATCCCTATTCTTTATTGAAGTGTCATTTAAAAGGTGTTGATTTTTATTAAAAATATTACGTGATTAGTTTTTAAAATACATACGTATTTTGAGATGAATAAAAAATTATTTTGGCTAAGCAAATTATCGTTTTTTTTTTGCCATTTTTTTAATATTAAAATACCAACTTATACATTTAAATCAACCTTTTTATAGTTTTAATAAATAATAATTTTTCTTGTTATTTAACTACAATCTAAAGTCTATAAGTGATCTAAAATATAAGAATTATGTAAATTTAATTTAATTATAGTTCAAAATTAATAAAATATTATTAAGTATTATAATATTATTCATTTTCACGTATTATATACCTATATCGGCTATATCTTATTATATAGTTTATTAGTAGTATAATAAATGTAATAAATATATAAATTGCATTTTAAATTAATAACTAACAACTTATCCGACAAAAATTAAAAATTATTAACTATCTTTATAAGTTAAGTCACAATGTATCATACATTATTATGTAGATATAAATGAACTCCCAATTAGTATTGACAATGTATACATTAAGTATTATAAAACATAAATATTTTTGACAGTAAGGAATATTTTAGTTGTTGAATTACTTAAATTAATTTATGTTTTGTAATTTTTTATATTACAATTTAAAAAAACAGGCAGAATTATGTTATAAAATCGTTTAAAACTTTTTTTATTTGTATTTTGTTCTTTTTTGCATTTACCTTAAACTTAATTGATTAAGTTAAAAAGTATTTTCATCCATTTTGTGAACAAATAAAGAAAAATGTATAAAATATGTAAAAATTTGTGCTTTGTAGTGTAAAAAAAAAATATTATTGAGTATATATTTTAATTTAAATGGACCAATTTTTCAAGAACAAAGCTTTGAATCGACTTAATGGTATTATCATATATATATAATAACTTTGAATTTTGAGGTGCTTACGTTTCGAGCATCATAAAATGAAATGGTATTTATTAATAAACGCACCCTCGTAATAACGCTGAAACTCCTACATGCCCATTGGGAGGAACGTTATTATAATGCCGGTTGGCTTTATAATATGGACGAGGGAAATGTCGGTATTTACATCGACTCTTTTAGAAAATTAAACCACAGCAAATATTACGTATTAACCAACGTTCCGTAACGTAGTGGTTGTTAGTTGACGGGTTTGAGGAGGAAGCTTGTGTAAATAATAACACCTTAATGTATTGATGAAAATAATTTATTTTTATTTTCTAGGATAATCAATGGAAAAAAGTTAAAAGTAAATCCGGTTCAAATGTACCCAAAGGTAGGAGAGGGCATACAGCATTGGTTTACAGAAATTCAATGATTATTTATGGAGGATACAGGGACCTAAAAGGATCTACAAATGAAATGTGGGCATTTCACTTCGGTAATTAAGTGAATTATATTATTGTATTTATTATGTAATTTTTTATTTTTAAAAATTAAAAATTATTTATTATAATTTTATAGCTTAAGAAATTATTAATAAATTTACTTTTGGTTCATAAATAAAAAACTATTTTTAATGGAACAAAATTAGAAGTACTAAGGATTTTATGTTTTTATTGTTATGATCAGTGTTCGGGACTTATAGCATTTGCATATCCATCATAGGTGATGTAAAACATAGCAAAGTGATTTACAAATATGTTTTATAGTATGGGGTATTCAAATATGAAATTTTATTTTGCATACTTTAACATATTTTAGGGATTTTTGCATATTTTTTTTTGTTATGCTGATGCATATTCAACGATTTTCAATTATTGATGGATACAGTGCCGGGTTAACAAATTTGATGCCTGAGGGCAGATTTTAAAATTCCACCCTTCAACCTTCCCCTACAAGCCAAAAAAAAATATTACTGTCCTTAATGAGGAAATTTTAAAATGTAAGAGCTTTTTTCTATTTTAGTGCATATTTACTGCATATTTTTAAGTTTATCGGATTATATATAAGCACATATTGTAGTGCTTTTTAGTGCTATAAGTCCCGAACCTTGGTTATGATATTATCATTCCTACTATGTAAAAAATTATTTTGGCTTTAGATACCGAATCATGGCATTTGCTTTCCCAAGGAAGAGTATTACCACCAGCTAGGCACAAACATTCAGCAGTTATACACGATGATGTAATGTGGGTGTATGGTGGAATGACCGATCTACACGAAAGATCGGATTTGTGGCGATTTGATTTTGGTTCGTATTTTAAGCGCATTATTATAGCAGTATTAATTACTTCGATTAAACTAATTATATGATTCTAGTTAATAATTATACTATAATTGATGAACAAATAATCATAATATATTATATGTAACATATATATTATCATAATTCAAGTATTATTAATATTTAATTGAAAGTAATTTATTAATAAAAAAATACAACTGAATTTTGTCCATTGTTTTAATAGCTTTTTAGTACAACATTTATGACTGTACAAAAAATATTTAATGTTTACTAAATGTTTTTTTTATAAATTTGTTATAATAAAAACATATTTTTCTTTCAGTGAGGAAAAAATGGAGTGTCTTGAAGACCAAAGTAAATCCTGGATCGTTGCATGGCCATAGTGCTTCTAAAGTGATGGGTTCTATGATTATATTTGGCGGAAAAAAAGCAGGGCAGATTAGTAATGACTTGTGGAAGTTTTATTTCGGTAATAATTTATTTTTATTACTCATTATTTATTTACTATAGGTATATTGGGTACATAGTTAAATATGCTCTGGAAACCGAGTACGTAACCCATGGCAGGGGATCTCGGGGAAGCTCCACTATCCTTAACAATACGGTGGTCTTCGGACACGGGCCGCGCTTATAAAAATGAACTCGTGATGATGCTGGATTCGCTGGATAGTGTTGTAGGAGTTATAGTCAGGTCCAAATCTATGCCTTACCATCTCATTGCAATTAGCTAAAACAGTTCGGCCGTTTGGTGGCGTTTTACAGGCGGAGTGCGCTTCCACAAAAGCTGCCTCTGTGGCATAAAACGTTCTGTAGCCACATACATTTTAAAAATAAGTTGTGGCAAATATAATACAAAAAAAATAAAAACTGAAACTTCCCAATAATTTTGTTAAGTTCAGCGACTATCCACAATAATTGTACAATTTAGTGAAAAATAGTTAATAAAGTTTAATAAAATGTTCACTTGACTGTATACTACTGCGACTTTTTATAGTGTATAGTATAGTACTACTATAGTGTATTCTATACACAGTACCACATGCACACAACACAGGTTTCTATTTAAGAATAATTAAAATCTGTTTAGGCCCCGAGACATGGGAAAAAGTTTACACGGCCTACCCGCAGCCACCGGCCATCTGTGAGGCGGTAACGTTGGCGGTGTCAGAAACGACGACAACAACGACCGGCAAGGGTGGCAGGGAGAACGGCGTGCAGTCGCCCATAGCGGCTCGGCGGTCCAGGAGCGGACGGTCCGCGGACCGGCAGCATAACGGCAGTGATCGGGATCTCGGCGGTTTCCCGCACCAGTGGCCCCACCAGTGCCGACCCGAGTCCAGGGCGTCGTCGTCGAGTGGCTCGAACGTGAACATCTTGAAAGAGATATCGAAGCTGTCGCAGCTCAACCTATACCGGCTGGCGCACAACAAGACGTACAGCGTGCTGAGCAGCACGGACAGCGTGGTGTCGGCGGATGCTTCGCACCAGCTACAACAGCAGCAGCACCATCACCAGCAGCAGCAGCAGCAGCAGCAGCAGCAGCAGCAGAACATGGTCAAATCGCAGTCGGCGAACGTGATAGCCAGGTCGCTGATATCGCCGGTGGTGTCGAACGCGTCGCCGCCCGGCTACAAGTCGTCGTTTCCGCCGTGCAGGATACCGCGGGACCCGATGTCCGTGCCCAACTTCGGCGTCGCTCTGACCCCGGTCGAAGCCACCAAACTCGTGTACCTGGAGGGTGAGGAGGCGCCCAGCCCACGTGCCGAGATCGACCACGACTTCGGGTCCGTGCACATGCGGTTCCACCCTAACGGCCCGTCGTGCGCGTCGTCGTCGCTGAACAAGACGCTCAACCGTCGCAGTTACCCGATGACCAGCTCGGCGTCCGTGCGGTTCGGCAATCCGTACAGCACGCCCGAGGAACCGGGCGATATCACTTCCGGTTATGTCAGCATCGAGACGGTGCACCAGTCGCCTAACGGTGACGGGCCCATGTGCTTCTCCAACCCTAACTACATGGTGGCCGACATACAAAACGCAATTTCCAAAGGTATTTGCTCGCGTCCCGAACGGCAATAATTATTATATCGATAAATACATCGATTTCAAACCTAACCTTATATTATAAAGATTTTTAATCGATTATAGATATTTTTGTTAATATTTTAACTCTATTTTATAGTATAGTCTACATGTTTGGCTAGAGCAGTAACTCAAGAATATTTTTCATCTCCAAATGATTATTAGTTTATCATAAGCAGGGTCGGGACTTAAAGCACTAAAAATCATTAAAATAAGCGCTTTAAAAAGAACTTAAAAACATCAATGTTTTAATAGCACTCAAATAAGCATTTAAAAACTTTAAATTTAAACAAAAATACTTGATTAAAAAAATTATATAAAATATTTCTAAATTATCTTTTTTCATGAACACAATAAAATACTAGATAAATTTTAAAACTGTATTGAATATAAAATTAAAGACTTCAAAAAATATTAAAACAAAAAAATTTAGTTCATTTTATAATTTTTCAATTAAAAAATCAAAAATATCAAATAAAATTTTTATACTATAAAAAAGTATAACTTTGACTTTCGAAACATTTTGCCTTATTGTTTATGGATTTTCCAAGGCATTTTGTGAAAAATAAAATTTAATCAATATTTATAAATAGTTAAAAAATCTGAAGGAGGTCAGTGGCCTACGTCATCGTTTATAATTAAACAGAGGTATGCAAGAAAAGCAAAAATAATCAGAAGAACAACAAATAATCATTTTTTTTTAAAAATCGTCGAAAAAAGTATAAAAAAAATAACCCCTTTCAAATTTCATAATTGAACGTGTTGTAACATAACATACACATCCATAACTGTCTGCTACATTTTATGCCAAACAATAAAAATAAGCAAATGCTATAAGTCCCGAACCCTGATCAAAAATGTTAATTATTGAGTACCGTACCTTGACAATACAACTTTAATAAATAATTAATTATGGAACAATACGTCATGATAGTTAAAAAAGATACCATATTTCACAAAATATTAAGGTTTTAAATTTTACATTAATATATACTGTTAGTGTGTAAGTGGTTGTCAAGGATTAAGTCTAGCAGAATGAGTAATCGGTTGCAATGCTCTACTCTATATTTTTTGAGTTTGTCATGTCATTAATTTCTGTATTTTTTTTTATATTTTTTTTATAAATTAAACATTGACAATATGCATCCATATGTAAACAACCCCGATCCTGCAAATAATGTTATTATGATTGGAATGGATCAGTTTTGGTTTTGGCGTAGGAATCTGTTCACCATCTAATGCGCACTGGTTATAGTACGTTTTTCAGCGTTATGTTTGTGTAGGTGACTATGTCAAGCTGAACAGCCCACCAGACAGCCTGCTGGAAGATAGCGACAACGCGTTCGAAATGCGCGAAATGAACCGGCCAGTGCCGCCCAAGACGCTGGCACTAAACTCGTCGACGGCGTTCAACTCGAACTCGGACGTCCGGTCGTCGGCGAAACCGACGCGATCCGCAAGCGCTGGACGGGTTCCGATGTTGGGCGGCCGTGGTGGTGGTGGCGAACACCAAGTCAAGGAGTACGCGGTGTACCTGTTGGGTGGAACGGAACGTGACGGCTCAGTGACCGTGTTTAAGAAGCCCATGACCATGTGGAAGCTCAGCATGTTT
This sequence comes from Sipha maydis, assembly GCA_034509805.1. Classification (NCBI taxonomy): domain Eukaryota; kingdom Metazoa; phylum Arthropoda; class Insecta; order Hemiptera; family Aphididae; genus Sipha; species Sipha maydis. Next base: position 253,440 of record JASXSY010002273.1, on the reverse strand, counting down.
TTCAGGAACGTGCAGTGATGTGGACGTCAGATATGACCGTCGTGTAAATACAATATTAATCATTTTTGCTACTGCTATACATTATGATATTGAAGTGAACGCGATAAGTAACGGAACACCGTCACAGCTTACCACACTGCATGTGGTTATAGTATTACAACATTTTCCCCCGAAATCACACGTAACTGCAGGTCACTTTGATCCTTTTTAATGAAAAATCCTAGCATCTAACGGTGAGCGACATCGCATTTTTTAATACCGTGCGTTCACCTACGTGTGTGCTTTTTCCTTTTTGCGTAAGGCGTCTCCGAAAGAACGTTTCTTACTTGCACGTACGTTTATTTGGTGTGTTGTTAGTTTGTATATATAACTGGTAATTATGTTATAATATTAAGTATTTAAAACCAGTGTCGTGATTATGCTCCGAGGCAAAAACAAATACATCGGGCCTCCGTTGGGAAATCAAAATCAAATATTTCGTTGCTACTTCGGAAGCGAATAATTATCTATGACAGCCTTTTTTGTGCAATCGTACTGTTTATTTGCCTAAAGTTCTTTTCACGTAACAAACATTCCGCTCCCAACAGAACAATTTTTGACTGTGTGATATATCAATTAGCCCTTGCTTAGGTCTCTGTATCCCGATCCTAGTGACACTGATTTAATTTATTTTCGAAATAAAATATTATATTACGTCCATGTAAATTAATTTTTAGTTGCAGAAAAAATCTAAAAGTAGATATTTAAGAGAAGTTTATTTGGTCCGTCCGGCGTCCGTCCGTTAACAGAGGCGCTTTATACATATATAAGAAAAAGGACAGAGACGAATAAGATTATAAAGTTTTATATATGAATATTAGTATATGCCTTATGAAATGTTCCAAATTTAAACTTTACGAAAAAGTCTTTATTCTTATTTGTTTACTTATACTAATATAACGATAATATATATATAAATACTTATTTATATTTATTTCCATTTTTACTAAAATTATAGGTATAAAATAATGAATAAACTCAAGTGATTGTATGTTTGTGTACTTATAATAAAAGCGTTATTTTCGCATGGTAAGAGAATGTGCCAAAAATCAAAATTTTGACTGTAATAATTTATTTTATTGATAACAATATTATTATATTAATCAGTAGACTGATTTGTATAATATTTATTAATTACATTCAATTCATTAAATTACTATTAATATTCTATGATAGTTGGTGTTTTAGACAATAGAAATAAGAAATTAAAGTTTACCGTGGAGAACTAACAATATAACACATATTAAACTCAAGTAACTCGAAATTAAATAATTACAGTCATAGAACTCAAGATATGTGACAAGTGTTCTATATTTTTAAATATTTCTATCATTTATTTAGTTTTACTTTTTAACTTTTTTATTAGTCTGAACATTTTTATTTTAAAAATTGTGAAGTATTTTATAAAACAAATTTATTATTTCTAAAATAAAAGCATATTTATTTAACTAGAACAAATAATGAATCAATAATTTTGTTTAACAAAATTAAATTTATTATTTATATCTTTCATTTTCTGTTTGTAATGTAAAATAATTGATACTATACGAGTCTAATACTTTTTTAATTCAAAATGGAGAATGACTAAAGTAGTATAAAAAATATAAGGTATTTATGAAATAAAATATTAATATATTTAGCTTTCCATAATAATATTATATGATTACAGTGATAAAATTTTTAGTTGAAATATTGTTTATTTATAAGTTATTATTATTATGAATGTTTAATAATTTTTGTTTTATTTTACTGGTCTTAATTGAAAACTAGGTACAAAAAAAACTATCAAATATTTTTTTTTATAAAAATTAATTTTACCCTAAATTAATATTTTATGTATAATACACAAAATCATAAAGCTTTTATTATTATTAATTTTTGTTAATTTGCCAAGTAAGAAACATCAAAAAATATCTACTTTCTAAAGATTAATATTTATCAATTTTGTAACATTAGTATTTTTGAAAAGTGCAATTGTATTTAAATACATGTAATATGTATATATATAAATGGCCACTTACCATAGATAACTAGGTTAAAAAAATACAAATAAAACAATATACGTAAAACTGTAATATTGACTGTGAATAATTTGATTTAATATATTTTTTATATTAGAATGTAAAATGATAATAAGCATATGAACTTATTTGGACCTAGTTTAATCATATTGTAGACCATTTATAAAAGACTTTAGTTTTTATTGTTTTAATGATTTGTTTTTTTTTATGTTTTTATTATGATAAAAAATGTTTTTATTATGATAAAAAATGTTTTTATTATGATTATTATTTTTTCTGTATTACCATTATTATAACTGTAGATTACCAAAATATGAGTGCAATATAAATTATAGTTTATAAAGATATAGTTTTTATACAAGATTTTCAACACTTTGTATGTTAAAATTTTTTAAAAAAAACTTATTGTAGGAAAAGTAAACTTGTTAATTCATTATGTGAGTAAATATAAAGGCAATTTATTTCATGTATGTCCATGTGAGTAATTTATATTTTAATTAGAATTTTGAAATAATGATTGTAAATCATTATTTTTATATATTTTTAAGGTAATAATTTTTAGTTTGATCATTTTACTCAGTTTCAGTTTGAAATATTTTCTTTAAGACTAAAGCCATTGTATGTGTAATATGATAACAATTTTGTTGTGATATATTATTGAATAAGTAATTACCCCAAAAAAAGATTTTTTGTGTTTTAAAATTGTATTGTTTCTAAATAAACCTCAATATACAACTACTATGTGTATAAGTATGATGTTTATTTTTGTACTTGTTTAACATACTGTCACATTAGTAATAACTGATTCCTTCTCCTTTCCATATAACATAAGACATAAAAGTTGTAATTTATATTTACCATAGAAAACCTTACATCTTTTATTATATCTTCATCTAGATTTTTCTACATTTTCAAAGGTGTCATTTGGGGGAGGGGAGGGGTTGTTAAGAAGCAAAGATGTAAAATAATCCCAAATTTTCTACTGAAATAATTCACTACTGTTTGTAGAGTTAATATTAAAATATTCCTACAAGAATTTTGATTTAAGTCATAAAAAAAAATATTATATAGGTACCTACTAAAAACAAATATAATAGGAATTATTAAAATTATAGTTTTATAGTTGTTATTTAAACTACTAAAAAAAAAAATTAAAAGAGGTGATCTTGTTGCCTCTCATGGTAAATACCTACATCAATGTGAAAAATATATCAAGTGTATAATGAAGTTATAAATATTATTGACACTAAAATTTACAGTATTGATTATTTAAATACAAAAATAAGAATTGATAGAAAGATAAAACAGAGGATAGTCACAGCAAAACAAATATAATCTGTAGGATAGCACAGGCGAAAAGAGCATTTTTAAACAAAAGCCACATACTAATTACCAAAAGTGTGAGCCTGGAGATAACTGTATTTCAAGAATGTGTCCGAGAATATAACTCTTAATATAATGGTTAATTTGTTATTTGTAACATTGACATTGTAAAACCTGGTATTTTATGTAATTATATTCCCCATTGGCATAATTTCGCTAAAATTCAGGGGGTGCATAACTAATCAGGTAAGTTACAAAATTTCATCATATTATCAAAATCCTTAACTTTACAAATTTATTTACCAATTTTAACTTAGTTCCAGTTCCTCGATCAAAATTGTATACAGTATACACAATTTAGTACCTACCTATTATCATTAATATGAACTTATAATTTTTTTTTACTCTCATTCGTTTATTACCAAAAAAGAGATGGTTGGAGACTTTGGAGAATGACATGAGGGCTGTCGGTGTGTGCAGAGGATTTGTGATTGACCGAGTAAAGTGGAGGTGTAGGACAAGGGTGGCCGACCCCAAATAGTTGGGAGGAAGGCGAAGTAGAAGAAGAAGAATAAGAAGAAGACTCTCATTCGTTTATTTATATTCTGATTATCAACTGATAATGTTCGTCTATCATGATCGTAAATTCAAAACAACAATCATGTTTCTGTTAAAATAAAAGATATAAATATTTTTATTTGTATAATATAGGTTATATTTTTTTGGATGTACACCACTTCATTATAAACCCTCAATCCACCAGTGCACTAGTTATACATTATAAATATAGAAAATGTAAGGAGGGTGCAATTTTACAGTTTTGTCCCTCCTCAAAAAAAACCAGGGGGTATTAGTGCACCCCTTTGCACCCCCGAAATTACGCCTATGTTTATCCCAATAAATTTTCACGCGTTTTGTTGTCATTTTAAGATTTTTTTTTATTTTCTATATAAAGAGCGACTCTATCGATGAATCGTCGGATGTATTTTTCCTTTTCCTGAATTTATCTTTTTTACATTTATTATGCATTACTTATTATTTTTTAGGTATAGCAATTAATTCTTTATTATCTTATCCATATAAACTTATATATAAGCTTTTAAATAGTTTAATTATGTTGATATACTGCCCAGACTGCAAAAATACAAAATGTTAAGAGCGGAGATAATGAACACATATTTTAGATGGCCATTTAAGTATTTTAAAATGGCCCGATTGATACCTTGAATATCCAGGAAAAAAATTGAAAAAATGTCCTTACATGCCTCGGTATGATTTACAACAATTATATATTATTGTCATACCACTTTCATTATATGTTTTTAAAATTAAACCGAAATTCGGCTAGTTTAAATACTAGTATAATTTTACCAAACTAACTTATTGCAGGGTTCAGTGAAATTTTAAAGATTTTTTTAAGGAGCATTGACATTTACATTTGTTTTTCTATTTTTAATAAATCATTTAGTTACGTATAATTCTTAGTGATTATCATCCTATCTACGGTAGCTGTTATGCGAATACGTTGCCGAGAAAAAAAAAATCAAATGAGAGCCACGTATAGAAGATTATGAAATACGCCTTAAAATAAAGTAGACGTGTTGAACATTTCAATGTCGTTTTATATATAGACCTATTAACTAGTTAAGTTAATAGGTCTATGGTTTTATATGTATAAGTGATAACGTATATGCATAGATATGATAACGAACATCGACAATCGACATATTTCATGGAGTAGACGGCGATATCAGCTGTGACTCGATCGGTGGTTGTGAACTCACAACAGTCCACGCAACCGGAATCTTATCATAATATTATCTATGCGAACAACCCTATACGAATTTCATCTTTCTTGCCGACTACCGTCTTCTGTTTGACGTGTTCTACGTTGTTTTTTTTTTTTTTTAATGTTCATTGTGTCTCTACTTATTTTTTCTTTATCAACAGTTTATATTACGTCGGTTGTCCCGAGTGTAAATTACGATTAATTGAGTACATCGGGACACTGGTCAGCCGCGGCTTACTAGGCATGTGCAATTGATGATTGAAGGCAATTGATTAGTGCATATTCGATCATAATCAGCGTTGCGATGACGGTTTGTCAAATGATAACCATAGTTTTATGTTTGTATTAAAAAAACGCATTTCTTTCAACTGTATAATATGTGAGTATCATTTCTCGTTTGTGATACTATTCTCAAATTAGTTCAAATGTATTGCCTGATGCCGATTACCTCTATCAATTATGCTATAATATATAATTATGGTTATCTTTTAACCAATATAATTGGTTATGTTATGATTATATAAAATGTATTTAAGAAGTTAACTATATAATATGCAATGGCTTTATTTAAATGGGGTAACTGTCAACTTATTAATATTATTATAAAACATGATTTTTCAAATCATCTTTGCACTGAATTCAAATATTTATTGAGGGAAAATTATTAAAATTCCTTTATTTTCCTGTGTTTTATTTTAAAAGTCATGTGAGTTTTTTGATGTTCTGAAAATAAAGTAGAAAAAAAAAATTGTTTTATTGCTGTATTTACAATTACTTGGCTTATAAATTATTTATAATAGAGACAAGCACCATTATTTAATTTTATATTTTAGTTTTTACTCTTTAAATTATGTCCTCTAATATAATTACATATGATACATGTTTTACTGATTATTAATTTTATTCCAGAAATTGTAAAACTGAAGTGAATTTCTAGTCTAAAATGCAAGATTTTACAAATGATTCTAGTAGTCAACAAAGCACAATCTCATTGGCTTTTCTTCGTTTATCTCAGGTATTTAAAATTATATTTTACATTTTAGATTTAACATTTTTTTATGTATTTAAATATAATCAACCATGTTTTTTAAATACATTAATATATATAGATATCTAATACACAAATTTATTATAAATTGATTTTGCCTTTCGTTTTATTCCCCCTAATTTTATAGAAACAGTTTATAAATAGATTTGGAAATATGCAAACTGATTTTATACCTTAACCTTAATATACTCAGTTTTGATATTCTGTCTTAAATAAATACTGAATCATATTATTATTCTAAATGTAAATGTTATTATCTCATTTATATCCTTAATTAGTCAAAACATTTAAAAATTAAATCAATCTTATTTATCGTTTATTTTCATTGTTCTATATTCATTTTAATGGAAAAACATTTTTTAATTTAATTTACATTGATTTTATAGAAGCTACAAAAATTTCTGGATGATATCACACCATTTCGAACAGCCCGATGGATAGCAGCATTTGTATTAGTATTTTTATTTATGATAAGAATAATAATGCTACAGGTGATATTAAATTTAAATTTATTTAATTGTTGTTTTTTTATTTTTATAACATTTGTACAATATATTATTTTATTACGTTTTTAGGGATGGTATATAATTACGTACGCATTAGGTATATACCACTTAAATTTATTTATTGCATTCCTTACACCTAAAATAGATCCAGCCATGGAAGAGTATGAAGGTTAGGAATTACCTTTTTTATAATTGTTGTATTTTGTTCAATAAGTTTTTATATTTTTTTTATGTTAATTAGATGATTCAGGCCCATCTTTGCCAACTAGAGCAAATGAAGAATTTCGACCATTTATTCGCCGATTACCTGAATTTAAATTTTGGTACTCGGTAGTGAAATCAACATTGTTGTCAATATTTCTGACATTTTTCCAACTGTTTGACGTTCCTGTATTTTGGCCAATCCTTGTCTTATACTTTATAATTCTATTTTGTATTACGATGAAGCGCCAAATTATGGTAAGAAATCTTTTTAAGTGATAAGTTATTAATTAATGTAATACTTTTATAAAAATATATATTCACATAGCAACTTATAACAATTATATTTTAAAATACATGATTTTTATATACATATGTATATATTAATAAATGAAATGAAATATAATAATAATATAATATTAATATTATATTATTACCTTAATTATTTGATAGGTAGTTAAAAAAAAAAAAAATTTGATGCAAAAGTCCTCGTACACTTATGTCACATTTTTTCAAATGATATAAAATTATAACTCAAAAATAGAATAATTTATTATTTTGAAATAGATTCAACAAATATTTCAGAAAAATAACAATAAAAAGGTCTTTGTAAAAACAACTTAAATAATTTTAATTTTTATCATCTTATACTTTATTTTTCTTAAAATATATATAAATGTTTCTGATTAAATATATGTCAAAAATATTTTGTTTTTATATTTATAAATTAATATTGTGTTATTGAAAAAAATTTAATAACAATTTAAATATATTTGACACACTGTATGGGAATTATAAATTATATAATCCTGGTAATTTATGGTAATTGTTGTATTTTAATTTATACCAATTGCATTATTTTCTATGTTAAATCAAACTTAATTTATATAGCTCAATATATTATAAAATAGTTTTTAAAAGTTTGTCTATCTTAAAATGATTACTTTGTTATGAAATTATTTGAATTTCATTATATAGTTCTAGGAGCACAGTGTCTCTCTGTAGTAATCTACCCATGTTCCTACACTTTTTTACTTTCTGATCAATAAACAAAAAACCTATAATTCCTCCTATTTATCCAATTATCAGAGTATCTGTCCATTAATCGAAAATATATATATATATATATGTATATATAACATGATTCTAAATTGTGAAATTGGATTTTAATTTAAATTTAAAATTTAATTTCTGTTTGTACATTTCTCAAAATAAACCAATTTTATTGATCATCCTTAATATTTTTCTACACTTTATTCTTGTAATAGTTTTGTGTCATCAAAAGTATTTAATTCCTGAAAGATTATAAATTAAAAATTGTAATTATATTAATAATTATTGCTCAATATGACAGCATTTTGTTGTACAACATTTTTAAATTAATTAAGTGATTATTATCAATCATTATAATCATATTTTTGATAAACACTTAATAATTAAATATTTTATTTTGTATGAAAGTTTTACATTATGAAGATATAAATAAAATATGTATATATTTAAATTTAAGTGTTTAAAGCATATTAAAATTTATTATTTTATATTTTCAGCATATGATCAGATACAGATATTTGCCATTTACTCACAGTAAACCGAAGTACCAAGGTCATGATGAGAGTGGAAAGGTGATTAGAGCTAAATGATTTTTAAATGGTGAGGAGGTGGGAATTGGGAATATTTTATATATTACTATCATTTAAATTTTCCTATTTAAATTACATTATATAAACTTATACACTTTATTGTACGTCATATAATAAATAATTGTTTTTGTTTTTTTTTTTTTTTTTTAAGCTACCTATAATTCCAGAAAAATTGGTACCAGTTGTCACTCAAAATGTAATGTGATCAGATATGTATCATATCTGTTTAATAAATTTTGTTTTTATTGTATACAAATATATTATTAAAATTAATAACATAAATAAAACCAAAATGTTTGTATTATATATATTATTTGGGCCTAGAAAATAGAAAATTGGGGCTGTCAAAGTATATTTTATATACTTAATTCCATAGAAAACTTAGGTTATCACAATTTAGATATTTTTTTTTTTTCTTTTTTAACATTTTTATTTGTAATTATTCAAGAGTTCAAATATAAATATTGTTTACATTTTTTTTTGTGTGCATCTCGTTTATTGGTTGTAAAATTTTCCAATATTAAAATTTAATTTTTGTTATATAAATAGACATTTTTAAATTTTGGAAATATACATTTATAATTTTATTTCTCCTTAACTATTCATATTATAATTTTAAACTATTTCAAATTTTAATAAAATATTTATTTTATTAATTTAATGAAAGCTAATATCATTGCCAATGAACAATTTTCTTAGTTTACTATTTATATGAAATTTATAAGATAATAACAATTTTGTTAAGGGATATTAAATGCTGATCATTAGATAATGTTTGGACATTAATAATTTTTATTCTATTTAAAAATATTCTAAAATTGTATTAGTTATTATTTTATAAAATTCAAAATTTTTTATTTTTAAAAATATAAGTATGATTTTTAGTACATTAAGCATGTTATGTGCTAGTTGCTATTCATCTCATTTACACATGTTAGTCACTTTATTTTGTTTTTTATTAAATTTTCATGATATTTTATTGGACTATTAAATTTGAGTTGTGATAATTCACACCTTTATCTTTTAAAAACCATAATATTTTAAACCATACTTTTGCTCTGTTCATATGTATCAACATATATTTGTTTTGATAATTTTTATTTTTTTTATTCAGATTTGAGTTATTGCAACCTATTTGTAAAAATGTTTTAAATAAAAGTAATTTATACTTGGGCTTAAAATATTTATATTTATCCAATAAGAAAGTTCATTACTTCTAATTTCTAATAAATTTAATTTAACTAATAAGAAATATTTTGTCAGTTTATATTAATTTAAATTCACATAGTAAGTACTAAAAGTTCAAATAATAATTTCAATGATGATTTTTTTAAAGATTTATTATTTTTATTAATATATAATAATAATTGTTTTTATTGTAAATGAACACAGTAGATTACATTTTTATGTTTTAACTTTTTTTTGTTTGTCACATATTTGTTGAAGGTATAATTTACATTTAATAGATGTATGTGTGATATGATATTAATACTAATAAACAACAAATAATTTTAATCAGCATGTAAATAATCAATTACATTATATTTTAATTTACAAGATCTCAATAATTGATTTTAGAATTTTTTTTTTCTGTAAAGTTGATTCTATTACATACCGAACACTTAATTTATAACAGTTTAATTAATTAGTTAAAGTTTGCTTAAACAAGATTCCATTGTAGTTATAATAATTTTAAATATTCAAAATATTATATTTATATTGTACATAATGTAATTTACAATTAGGTATATATATTTATGTAATTATCAAACATTTTTGTAAAGACTTTGTATTCTAATTAAATGCTGTTAAATGTGCATTAAACAAAACAGACTAACGCAATCTCTAATAATATCTTGTAATAAAATATTGAAGACATTTGATATTCAATGCTTTGAAATATCAAAATATAAGAAGTATATATAGGTATAATTATTATTTTGTTGTCAATAGATAATAATATAAGTATGACCTGGTAATTAGATTTTATGTAGAAAATTTAAATTTATCAAGACCAAAGGAAATTTTTTGTGTTATGAATAGTCAAAAATAATAAGTACTAACATTGAGAACCAAAATTATTTTTTCGGACTTACTTAGTTAGGATGTTTATATTTTTATGGCATATTTATTGGATGGAGTGAGTACAACGGGCTTTCGTGTTAACTGCATCTAATGAAAGTGTAATCATACCATGTTAGATTTTGTATTTACGTTATTTTACTTAAAAAAAAAATTACTATAAAAGTGTACGAATGATAATTTATTAAATAGTTGTGTCATTGGAATTACAGTTTTTAAGAATAGGTAAAGATAATGATTTCATAAAATTAATATTCCAGCAAGACCATACTTAGTGGGTTAACGAGCCAATGCCCAGGTCCTGAAAATAATTCAAAAGCTCTAGGTTTTTGAATTAATTTCGGGACCTCGTGTTTGAAAAAAGTAAAACATTGGTTTTAAAACTTATTTTATTTTCGTAGCATGTAGATCGAATATTTCATATTATAAGTAAATAACAAATATGTATCAAAATAACGAAGTAGATTTAACTCAAAAATATTGAAATATCCAAAAAAATTTATCGTAACAGCAACACATTAGCCCTGGTCAGTATTTATTTCCGGGAGGGATTATGTATTAAAATCAGTAGGTGTTTGGCTGTTAGTTTGGACGGACGGTTGAACCATTGAGCCTTGGTAATATGGGTTGTGGCCATCGATTAACTTTGAATTAAAAAAAAAAAAAAAAATTAAAACATGAGTATTTTATAGAAAAACATTGATTAATAATAATTATTATGCAAATAATAGGTAAATCGATTTTATTAGAAGTAGTAATTTTTAGTAGAGATGGTAAACTTTGATTTTTTACAGTAACAATAATAAGTGTTATTGTTAACAAAACAATATCAATGAAATAGCATTGATTGCTACTTCTGTATTATGTCAATGTCTTAATATTAAAATATTAAAACTGTTGGAATAAAAATTTGGCTGCATCGGTATTTGTAGCACTTGTTAATTGTAAATCAATAAAATTGCATTATAGCAGTGATTATTATTATAATATATTCTCCATCAGCACCATGTATGAATCAGTGTTGGGAAATATCTAGATAAATGTATCTAGATAAGTTATCTAGATAAAAATTATTTATATTTTATCTTATCTAGATAAATTTATACTCTGTTATCTTTATCTTCATCTAGATAAAAATCTTGTTATCTATGAGTACCAATCTAGATAATTTATTTAAATGGAATAAAAATAAAATTTAAAAATTTAAAATGTTTTTAAATTTTCATTTTTAAATTTTTCTGTACATCATATCCTATTACACATATAATAACTGACAAGATGACAATCTTCTTATTAAGTTTATTTTAAAAAAAAAAAACTCTTTATATTATATGTTTATTTTCAAAATGTTTGACAGAAATGTATTGTTATTTTATTTTTCAAATCTAAGATTTTTTTATTATTAAGTTAAAGAATGATTTGTCATCTTCTTATGAAGTTTATTTAAAAAAAAAATATTTTATATTTTATGTTTATTAATATTTGAAATGAGTTTAAAAAATGATATTTATTTTAAAATGTTTTTAATTATGATTTTTTTACCTAATATCTGTAGGCTGTAGTATCCTGAATATTTTCAAAATCAAACATGAAATTATCTCATATTTATCTAGATAAAAATGTACTTATTTTTATCTTTATCTAGATGAAATTTAGAATAACTATCTTTATCTGTATCTAGATAAGAATTAGTATAGTCATCTTTATCTTTATCTAGATAAATTATTAGTTATCTATTCCCAACACTGTATGATAAACAAAAAATAGCTATCATTGGTATCTCTGTATTCGAGTAGCAATTTGTGACCGTTATTTCAGAATCACTGTGAAAAAAATCATTGCTACTGCTATTTTATTCTATCATTAGTTTTTAGTGTATTAGTTTGCTGTTGACATTGGGTTTGGCTAACAATAATATTACAATGAGTGATAAATTACGTGATAAATATGGAAATTTATTTTATTTTGTTCTAATTTAGTCAGAAAGTTGTTGCTAATAAACGAAAATTTAAAATTACTATAGAACATTAACTTAAAACATAGTGTTTTAAAAACTATTAGAATGATATTTCTTTCAGCCGAGAGTGGTAAAATTAAAAGTCAAATAATTGATAGGATAAATAAATTATTAATGTCATAAAAATTGTTTTTTTTTAAAAAAATAATTTTACACCCATACACTTCATAATTTTTGATTTCTTTGACTGAATTCTTCTCTCTCACGTTTTTAACGATGTATAATTACATATTTTCACTTTTACTATTAAAATGTAAAAATAATACAAATTAAAAGTATTTTAATGTAAAACGTTTTAGAATACATAAGAAAATTAAAAATTAATCAAGCCTTTTGACTTGTATTTATGTAGATTATTTTTCTTTGTACATAGTTTAATATAGTTTGTTATTATTCAAATCATCTGAATAAAAATAATGAATAATCACCTTGGATTATTGAAGAAATTTTGTAGACCACAGTAGACTATTAAATTGTTATGTAATTCAAAAACGCAACTGATACTTTTCAATTGAGTTTGGCTTCACATTGGACACCGGTGACGAGTAGGTTTAGATCAAATATGCTCCCCAGTCTTCCGTTATACGTTGTTAGTTAAAATTCGCCTAGTAGTAGAACCGTCCTCAATTAATTAAGTAAGAATACTGTTTTAGTTTTTTTTTTATAAACATTAAATTTACAAGTATGAATTTGGCGTCTGCATATACAGTAATTTCTAACGCTGAAGAATCGAACTCGAACTTTCAACTATTTGAAAATGCTAGGGTAACGTTGCTATATTTAATTAATTTAAATCCTAGGAGGATATAAAAGTTAAATTTTAATTTTCGTATCAAACATATATATTCTAGGGTGAATATAACGAACACTGTTTGCCGCTTTACTGGGAAAATTTAAACGTACATGCATTAATTAAAAAAGACAGGTGGTTGCGTTCTAGCATTACATCAAGAAAACAATTGTTAAACAATGGTAAATCACTATTTGTTTACGTCTATTAATTAATTTCTTAGTTTATAGATAGATACATACATGTTATATACGAGTACTTAACGCGTATAATTTTACTTTAGACTTAAATATTACACACACTAGTGTATACGAATAATTGCAATAGTTTAGAGAATTCAAAAATACATTCTATTGTGCGGTAGCATTTAAACTCGTTTCCAACCTTTAAACGATCGTTAGAATTACCGAACTATAATTATTGTGTTGGATGAAAACTGATGAAAATAAAACAGCAATGAATCGTTGAAGCTTTGATCGTTAACCAAATTTTTTATTGGGCGTCTATTTTAAACTCTTATTTTATGTTCATGTATATGCATTTCACATATGGCTTCCAAATAAGAAAGTAAACCTTTCGGCTAAAATTACAGTTTAAATTACCTAAGCCACAAACTTATCATAATCTACGGGTTTATGTTTTTAATGAATATATTTTGTTGATTTTTCAAGTCGAAGGATACATACCACCATGTTCACTTGTAGCCATAATGGGACCAAGGTAAATATTTGTTTTATAATTAAATAGAAAAGTATATTTAATATATCATTACAGCGGCGCGGGAAAAAGCACTTTGATGGCTGCTCTGGCTAATAAACTTCCAGGTAGTAACAAGTATTATTTAACGTAATAATAACTATTAAGGTATTATAACACATATAAAAAATATATATATAACTTTCAAGCATACTTAATAACTTATTGATTTCGTTTATATGTAAGCCGAGATAAAACTCGAAGGAAATGTGAAAATAGGAAATTTACCAATAAACAATTTTAATAGTCATAATTTTGGATACATGTACCAACACGATTTATTTTGTGGGGTATTCACAGTCAAAGAACACCTCAACTTCATGGTAAATTGCATGATTTTAATTTAAAATGATGACGAATAATATGAAAAAAAAAATGTACAATTAGGCTAAATTGAAAATGGACAGGAGAACAACTGAAAAAAATTTAAAAGCACGAGTTTCAGCAATTATTGAAGAATTAGGTCTAAATCAATGCGCAAATACTAGGATTGGGGCTGTGGGAGGAAACGGAAAGGTATTCCTACCTATAATAGAAATTCATTACCAAAATGTCATTTTATATTTACTAACAAAATTACTAAACTATAGATAACATTGTCTGGTGGCGAGAGAAAAATCGTATCATTTGCAACTGAACTCCTTACTGACCCATCATTTTTATTTTGTGACGAGCCTACGACAGGTAAATCATCATTGTTTTTTTATTAATTATACTATACCTATTAAATTATATTTATTTTTATCTGGAATAAGTAAAATTTCTTATACTTTCTTAATTTTCTTGAAAACTACATAGTAATATCAAAAAACTATTTTTACGACTTTCATATTTTGGATTTGAAATATTTACAATTTTTTATAATATATAAATATTAATACTTTTTATTTAGGTTTAGATTCATACAGTGCTCAAAAAGTTGTTAGTATTATGCAGCAATTGGTATCCAACCAAGGGAAAACTGTAGTTTGTATCATCCATCAACCTAGTTCTGAACTTTTAAGTATATTCCATCAGTTGATATTAGTTGCCGATGGGAGAATTGCTTATTCTGGACCACCTAACCAAGCCATTTCATTTTTTGAAAGGTATAATTATGTATAAAATACAATTAAATATAAAAAAATCCATGGCGCACTTTATTATTAAACAATAAATTATTAAATTTGTTATTCATTAATTATACTTTGAGAAATTAAGATATTAGTTTAAATAAAATTCAAGTTTGTATTTTATATAAAATCAAACAAGTGCAAAATGTTCAATAGGTAGTGCATCTTATTTTTTATATTACTTTAGAGCAAATTATGCAGTTCGAAATTATTAAAATGAAAAATAAGAATATTAAAATATGCCTTTAGTTACTAGTACTTATATATTAAATATCCAGTTCAAGACATCAACAATTCAAAAAAATTGAAAAATAAGCTAACTACGCCATTTTTTTTAGTTTTTGAATAGTTATTTTATTTCAAGAACGTAATAAAAGTTTATTTGATTATTGACCGCAAAAGAACTCTTATTTTCATTTTATAATAATATTTCCATTCAAAACTGTATAGCTCATTAAATTAATTCATGTATTTTTCTAATATTAGTAATAATTAAAACTTCAAGTAAAGACATATGCGAATACCAAAAATCTCATTCAAAACTTATTTATTCTATATTATATAATTTAATATTTATTCATTGAAATTTCAAATCACTCTCCTGAATAAAGCAATATTTTGAGTTGTTGCAGTCTTGAACTGGATAGTCGATATTATTAATTAGTTCAATGAGATAGTTGATTTATATTCAATAGTACAATTATTATTACTAAATAAATATTTTCATTAATGTTTAAACTTTTTATTATGTTACATTTTAAAAAAAAAACAAACTTTAAAACTTGTTTACAAATAATAAATTATGTTTAACTACAGTTATTTGAAAACTATTGATATACAATTTAATGTTGATAAATACATACCTGATAAAAGGGAATAAATATCATGTACATTTTGTCTGTTATTTATACAGTTCAAATACATATTTTAAATTATTGATATTTAATGATATTAATATTGATATTAATGACATAATGATATTAATGATATTAACTGGTATACCTATTATTCTTCCTACAAACTTTTTTTAAAATTTAATATCTGCTTCTATTATTATTTTTATACTCAATCTTTATATTTCTTCAGAATATATTGGTAGAATGTTTACACAAAATGTAAAAGTATCTATTAAATTTATTTTAGTATTTGGTTATTAATTTATTGTTACAGTGTTGGTTTTCGCTGTCCTGAGAACGACAACTCTGCAGATTTTATTATGAAAATATTATCAGACAAAAATAAATCTGTAAACTCAGTTTGTGATGAATTTGCAGTCAGTAAACATTCAGAATTAATAAGAAATGCAATTTCAAATGAAATATACTATGTAAGTAGTTATACTTAATAAATTAAAAAAAGTTATATATTTAACTATATAAAAGAAAAATACTACAATATTTTTTAAAATACATTACATTATTTAAAATTGTATAATGGATGTATATTGTTTAAAAATTATAATGTTTAATAATAAGTTAAGTATAAAAATATTGTTATTTTTAGGATTCATCAAGTTTATCAGTGTTGTGTGAGCAGTAAGTTAATTTATAATTATTTTTATTAATCTAAATTCGATTTTATGAGTAACAATTGAATATATATATATATATAACAATTGAATGCAAGAATTTTCTAGTTTAAAACTTATACTTTTAATTTCTAAATTCATATACAATTATGGATTGTTTATATTCTTGGATACATATGTAATATTATAGTGATAAAAGTTTTAATAGTATTAACTAGTTACTAAATATTTCGATAACAGTAGGTAAATTCTAAAATATTTTGAACTGTCATTTTCTTTTAAGTTTTGTTATGGTTAAGAAAATTATTTCAATAAAAATACTGTTTTAATTGGGTAATCCAATAGTTTATCCAAACAGTTGTCAATTTATTACGATTATGAATATTTGGGCGGTACTGGTTGCGCACAAATACCAAAAATACAGCTTGTTTGCGTTCAAATCTACCACTCGTTTGGGAACAATTGAGCTTTAAATCATATACATGGTTTGCGCACAGTTACCTTTTAGACTTTAATAGTTTAATTATCTTGAATATTAATATTTGCTTATTAATTAGTAAATTATTAAAGTACCTACATACATTTTTCTTCCCCTTAACAGATTTAGGAATGTCTATGAATATATTCATAGGTGTGGTTAAAAATGCATGTTAATTATTGTTGATTTTAATTTTAATACATGATAGGTAAATATATATTAATGTAGTAGGATAATATACGTGTCTATTATTTTTCGTAATAACAATTTCCCATTATTTGTATGTATTAATTTTGGTCTATTTCGCCAGATGTATATTTTTTCCATACGTTTATGCGATGTTCTAATTCTATTAATTCCATATGGCGATAATTATTTATATTTTTGTTAATTTATGTTATTTTTAATTCTGTTTCCGATTGTATTTTAGAAATTACGTCTATTACCTGATGTATATGGGGATGTAGAGTGTATAATTGTTGATTAAAATGACTGTGGAAAGCTTCTACACCGTTTGTAGTTCCAGGTTCGACTTTTAGATGTCCTAACATAAGATTACATTTTGAATCAGGAAGTATATATGTTTCAAGAACGTAGTCGAAAAATGATAAATCTAACGTCGAGCTATCTGAAATTAATAGTGTAAAAGCATCTTATACTTCTTCTGTGGGTAAATACGGCAAACCAAAAAAAATTTAGCCAATTCCCAATATTGGAATTTTCGTTAATATATTCAAGTCATAATTATTTGTTACTTTGGATGTGCCGAAACCAACTTTGAGCTAAATGAAAAGTACAAGCCACAATTTTACAATTGGAATAAAGATTTAATATAGCATGTGCAGATATGTCAAAACCTACATGGAACTTTTTAATACTTAGTTCTTGGTTAAGCATATAAGCACAAAGATCCTGAATTGTTATTCACATTATATTATACGATAAAATTGACTTACTCTTCAAAAAACAAAAAATTACCAGCACATAAAAAATGTTCTTGATAAATATGGATCGTGTATAACTAGTTAAACAATTTTGAACAATAATCAAATTTGCCATCTCTAAAAACGTGTTGAGCAGTTCATTAAACACTGATATTTTTTTGACAAGTTAAAATTAATATATTTTCGTTATTACTTAAATGAATAAACTATTCATCTTTAAATAACAACTTTTCTTGGATTTCCCTTATCTGATCAATTGCTTCATTTATATTTTTTGGAAGCGTTGGAAACTGTTTTTTTTCTGGCAGCGTACATAGAATTTCTTAGTAAATGAATATCACTATATTTTAGATTATTATGATTTATATGAAGTGATTGTCTTATTATATAACTTGGTTGTGTGTGTAGCTCTGTTTTAACTTTACGTTTCACAACTGCAAATCATCTCTTTTTCAATTTCATTTGCTGAATATTCACCATGTTTACTATGATCATTTATAACTTGAATTACTTTAGTGTATAGTTCATTTACAATATACAAACCGTTGCATTTTTTATTGGTACAGTGAAAATAAAAATCACCATTTTTTAAAACACTATATTTGGTGAATTTAAAATTATTTATACTAATACAAATATTTCCATGTTGCGATTTGAAAACTTTATTAATTTCTAAATTCATGTTCAGTAACAGGGGCGTAGCCAGAACAGGTGTAGTAACACCCCCCCCCCCCAGCCGAGGTATACTTATGTCTTATACATAGGGCAGAGTACTTGAAGCATTTGTATATTTGTTTTTCACAGCTACAAAAATAGCAAAGTACGAAACAAATACGTTTCATACTTTCATAAAATTAGTTTTGAAATTTTATTTTGCATATAATTGAATATTTTGAATCCTTTTTGTTTTAGGGCATATTTTTCACTTTTATACGCTATTTTATACTTTTTGAGACATATTTAACTTAAATCGATTTTTTCCACATTGACATTTTTATTTCAAGCAATACAGTCAAAATGTTTCGATAAAATGTATTTATTTTTAATTTTTGCCGTGTACCTAATATGGTTTTTGACTGTCCGCGAACACACATTTTTCGAAGAAGCGATAACGATCTAAAAGCGTTTTTTTACAGAAAATTAAGTAAAATGTATTGTGTTTATTTGGTTATGGTATATATTTAAATTATGTAATTATTTTGACTTGTTTTTGACGTTATTTATTTTATTAATACTCTTAAATAAAAAGGCTAAAAAAAAATTTATGTGCATAAGTGCTTGTATATTTAGAGCTTTTGAAGAGCTACAAGTCCTCTGCCCTATTTATAAAGATAAAGATGCATAATTAACCGTGATGTACATGTGTTTATCAAAACAAAATATATTATATACTACGATAACAATAATGTAAAGCACTAAAGCCGGGACCCGGCATTAATTATTATTTTAAATCGTTCTGTGTCGTTTTATCGTTAACTCGTTTTATGTACGATTCAAGATATTTTTTCATGCGGCGTGTACGTAAGAATAAACGTTTACGACTTCATCATTATTGATATCATGATAAACTGCTGTAAAACCATATAATAACGTAAAACTTACAATATCAACCGATCTGTCCGAATGTTATCACACTTATCAGTTCTGTGATAACAAATAAAACTAATCAATAAAATACCGACACATTAAGTTAATTTACAGTTAATGACAATTTTTTTTTTAATAATAATAATAATATATAAGATAAAGAATTTATAATATTTATATAAAGATAAATTTTAATAAAAAACGTTCTCCTAAACCATTATCTATTCACTTGTAATGCGTTTTTACAAAAAGTATATGCAAAGGTATTAATTTGATGTGTATAATTATTAATACAATTAATTATAATTAACACCTCCT
Source organism: Sipha maydis (assembly GCA_034509805.1). Taxonomy (NCBI): domain Eukaryota; kingdom Metazoa; phylum Arthropoda; class Insecta; order Hemiptera; family Aphididae; genus Sipha; species Sipha maydis. Next base: position 233,258 of record JASXSY010002273.1, on the reverse strand, counting down.
CTTTGAAATTCCTAGCTACGCACCTGTTCAGTAAATATATGTTAGAGTCACAAATTATATGTACGCGCACTATAAGTTATGGAGATGTACAACTTGTAAGGGATTTAATTATATTTCCATTTTCTTTATCGATGATTATCAGTGGCTATCTGTCTACCAAGATTAAATATAATTATTGTCGTGTGCGCAAACCAGTTATACATTTAATACAACTGTGTGTCCAAACGAGTCCCGATTTTTCAGGTAAAAATTATATATTGTGCGCAAACAAGTAGCAACCGAATATTTGTGCTCTTATATGTCAATTGCACACATTTATTTAGCACGCGACTTTACTCGTCATGTAACACATTACTTTTTATATTGTCTCAATAATTGACCAAGAAATGTCAACAGAAACAAAACTGTGACATAACGTGTCAATGTTGTCTACGCATAAATCATATCACAATTACTAACAAAACAACAAACTAGCTCCATACTTAACGATTTTCATAATCCGATATGGTTGGATTGTTGTCTATATATAGCGTGTGTACATAGAAAAAAAAATAGTATTACAATGATCGGAAAAAAAAATAAAAAAAGAAACTAATGTATTAGAGACTGCCACTATTGATGTGAAAAATGTACTTATTTTTATTTTCGTCATAAAAAACACAAAATGTATAATTCAAAACATCGTCGTCGTGTAAAACGATGGCGTGCTACTGTAGCATATGCGTGAAGAAGAAAACTAATATAATACACCTTTTCTAGTATATACAAACTCAATTACCATACAGTTAAGGGTCTAAAGCTTATTATTACGTTTTACGTGTACTATAGACATATGCTGTACAGCGGTCTGGAACAATAATATTAATAATGATACCTATAAGGACACTGCATATTATAAAACCGTGTCGTTTAACGCACTATAATCACCGTGTTAACTGACTGCGTATAAGTGTTGAAATATTGTTTACAGCTTATCGCCGTTTTGGCCGGTAAAACTGTACCACCTGACAAGACGATATTTTTTGGAGAAAGTCCGCGACCCCACCATTGACATCCACAGAATTTTGCAAAAAATCGTGAGTACAATATGTGATATATTTTAATATAATACCGCGTGCACCTTCACGTATTGTTCTGGTATTTTATTTTTACAAATATAATTTTTTTTTTTTTATTCAAATGCCTCCGTATAAACCTCAACGACCGTCATCACGAGCTCTCGATTTACGAACAATACGTATTTTATATTCAAGAAGATTAGAATTTCATAGTAAATACGTTAGTTTTTGTCAATATTGTAGATACTTATATTTCAAAAACATGTAATAGAATATATATGTTTTTATGAAATCTCATACACACTTATTTATGTATTTCTGACATTACTCGAATAATAATCGTGAGCATGAAAATCCTATATGAGGTTTTCGTTATCATAATAGTTATAACGTCGACTTTTAATGAACAAATATTTATGATTTACTAGATAATTTTACTATGGATTTAAGGATCATATAAGAAATGCTATATTTATAATGATTAGGTAAAATTAATATTTTTATGTATAAAAGTAGGATATTTCAAAAATAGTAATTATGTACGAATAAGTACGTAAGAAATCACGTTTTAATGAAGTTATAATTTCTAATGTGTTATTAATGATTAAAGTAAACATTTTGTGAATATTAAAAGTATATTATTTTATCTGAATACTAAAACTTTTCTTTACTTTAACTTATAAGAAAACCACTAGTCTACATATATTTATTACTGATGTGACATAAATTCTGATTCTGGTTTCTAACTTCAAAAACACCGCACTTCAGATTTAAAATACAGATTTTTGTATTTCAAATTTCGAAAATCCGAAAATTTTACCCACCTTTATATACACTATTTACGTGTATTAATATAGGCGTATATAAATATTAACTTTGTATATAATGATTTTACGATCAATTAATATATAATTGTGTTTAGCTAGAATAGTTTTTTTAAACATAAAGTAAAATCCGAAAACAATCTTACGTATGCACGACGCGGGTACGTATATAATAATTTAATATATGACACGGGCTGTGTATACCTAATAATAATAATTAGTTAATAATAATCATATATATGTATCTATGGACTGCATATTGTACGGAAACATGAACGGGCGGCGATATAAGAGCTTAATGGAATAAAAAAAAAAAAAGGATAATCGCCGCTATAGTATCCAAATTTCTCGGTGGTCGTATACAGACTTGCACGGACGTAAATTAACACCAGGCACGCAATCTCTCAGGCGTGCGCGTGACGCGGTACCGCTCCGATGACCAGTGCACCGTCAATCATATTAAATATGCTGGGGTGCCCGTAAAAAAAAAAAAGAGAAAAAAAAACGAAAAAATTGTTACTAATAAGATAAACGGGTATCGAGGTAATGTATTATTACAGGGTGATGTTTTTCCCGTCAAACGTTAATTTTCTCTGTTATCTCATGACACGTGTATTTGGACAAATTATTTATAAACATTTCACTACTATTCAGCTAACATATAGCACGCACAACTGTCGTAAAAAATAAAAAATAAAATAAATATATTACTAGACATTGTTATCTATATGCATTTTAAACAAATGTGGTGATATTTAATTTTTCTGTATATTTATATAGAGATCAATCATTGAGAAATTACTTATTTATTGGTATTTACTTAAAAATAAGAACAAACGAAATTGAACAGTATTAAAATTTATGCATATAAAGAGTGTAGCTTAAAAAGCTTGTTTTTTAATAACTATAGTTATGATTACTCACAGCCCAGAAGATTAAACCCGAACAATTGTTTTACAAACACAAAATCAATGGCGGCGCTAGGATATGTTTAATGTGTAGGGCTAATAGGAGACATTTATATGGAAGGGCCACAAAAAATAATAATAATAATAATAATAAATTATACGAGCTATTTACTATATTTAAAATTTTAAACGATAAGAACACTATAACAAATTACAAACGAATACCCGAATAGAAGATTTGAGCCGGGTATCAATGGGATTAATGAAATTACGAAGGAAGTACTTGAATGGATAAAAATGACATAGACATAGAAATCTAGACTGACTAAATACTCGTACTATATAATGTACAGTTGTTAATATCACTTATTTTATTTTATTTTTTTTGTTGTATTTTAAATGTTACCGTGTTATTGTTACCATACGAAATAAAAAAAAAAACTACATTATAAGTACTAAATAATAATTTATTTCTTCTTCTTTATCAGCTTAGCGGTCCCTTCAGGACCATCGCTGCCATAAAAATCTTTCTCCACCTCTCTCTCTGATATGTTGTTTCTAAAGTTGCGTCTATCATTAATATATCTTTGGCAATTACGTCAACCCATCGGGTTTTTGGTTGTCCTAAGGGTCTGGTTTTATTTATTTTATTGATAAGTACATTTTTAATTAACTGTCTATCAGCTCTCCATGCATGTCCGAACCATTCTAGTCGTTTTTTCCTAATAAAATATAGTATGTCTGGCTTATTATAAAAATATTTCACATTTTTGTTACTTCTTCTTTCGTATGTCTGTGTTTCTGGGTTAAGGATTGGTCTTCTGCTATCAACTATAACTGTTATCAGCTAATAATAATTTATTTACATATGAATAATAATTTTGTTTATGAAAAATTACTATATCTAAGATCAAGCCAGTGGTGGGGCAACTGAGGGGGTAGGAATTTTCAGAGCCATAGCCATATCTGATCCATCCGACGCTGCCAATGAATATAATTCACGGAAAAAATTAGTGTATGTTAAGAAAAAAATCTTATATGGGTAGTAAAGTGTGCATTGTCGAGACGAAATTGTCGATTATATTTATTTATATTCTAATTCTCCCCGATAGGCTTTCTTTTTCATATTTTTCGATTTCTTTTAGGAAAAACTATACTAATCGACAGATCGACGACCGCGACTCGGCTTCGTGACGGTGGCGTAGCGTCTGGCAGAACTGCTTATATTATATATATACATAATATACATAGATAACTATATACATACGTATGTGTGTGTGTATGTGTATGAATTATATTTAATAGTGCCTATATTATAAACCTATTATCCGCACTTTATGCGTGGGAAGTAGTTGTATAATTTTCTCCGATTTTGCTAATTCTTTCTTTCACCATTGATTTTGTTATAACGCCGGCGTTTATCGTATAATAATGTAAATTTATATTCTCCAAGGTATTTCGTATTGTGCAATAAATTCTTTATGTGTATTATTTTATATTATAATTTATGAACAATGGTTTGTGTAAATATTCGGATATAATTTCTACAACAACAATCCTAATTTAACTTGAAGAATCCATTTTATTAATAAAAACTTATATTTTACTAATTTTTTTAAATTTCTTTCTAACATAGTATTTAAACAATCTTTTGGATCTTTTGTAGGGAATTGCTGTCATGGTCGGCCTATGTTATTTAGGCACGGTGCAACAAACCCAAGTTGGCATCCAGTCGTTTCAGGGTGTTTTTTTCATGTTAATAACTGAAAACTTTTTTACACCAATGTACTCGGTAATGAACCAATTGCCCGAAAAACTGCCCCTATTTAGGAGGGAATACATATCTGGCTTGTATGATTCTCCGACGTTTTATATTGCCAACATAGTATCTTTCGTAAGTATTTTACTAAACGACGTTCATCGAGCCAAATATGCGGCGACGGCAATGTTATTTATAAATTTATTGTTATTTTTTTTTACAATATTTTTTCTTTCTCTTTTTTTTCTGTACTGTGCCCCCACAGATCCCCACGTTGATCATCGAGCCCACGGTATTCACGATAATCATTTACTGTATGGTAGCCTTGCAAAATGATCTGTATGCATTTTTTCTCACGATAATCATCACGATTCTAGAAATGGCTGTGTCCACTGCTTGTGGTCTGTATATATTTAGTTTATGATATAAATTATTTCCCATTTTTTTTTTGTCTATACTCACATTTAATAATATTAATAAATACATAACTGAATACTGCGATGTAGAGCATAAATACAGATAAAAATACTTTAATATGTTTTAATTTTATTTTTCTATATTTATAGGTTACATGTTCAATAATATATTTGGATCCTTACCGTTGGCTTTAACTTTTATTCAACCATTTGACAATGTTATCATGATGTTATGTGGAATATTTGTGAACATCAGGTCAATAAAATAATACTATTAAATGTACTTAGTTTAACAATATTATTTGTGTGTATTTAAAATAAATATGAAACTAATATACAAACAATATCTCCATTTTAAATAAAAATTTTAATAGCTTTTAAAAAAACTTAATCATAATTCATAATTGTTTTTGATTTTATAATTTAACACATTGGTTTAAAATATTAATAAATATAAAATACACAATAAAAAATATTTATTTTTGTATCTTATAAAATGTATCCAATTATAAAGATTCAATTAACGCTTTGGCGCTATATGATCTAAAACAAATATTGTAATTATCCTATATTTAGACCATTATTAATTGATAATTTTATATTAATAAATAAATTATGAATTTCATCATGATTTTTATTAAAATTCTGATTATTATCTATAGCTGTAATTAATCTAATACATCAGTTTATCAGTAAAATTAACGGGCATACGTAAACTGCGCCCAAATAACCTTTTTTTTTGTAAACTGCGCCCGAATTTTTACCTTAGTTGAAAAGGTATAGTGTGAACTGCGCCCGAAATGTTATCTATGTTAAAAAGGCATAATGTAAATTGCGCCAGACTTATTAACTAATTAAATTTTCACTTATCAAAGTCTCTATGTTTGACGATTGTGTACTTTTTCAAGTATATCAGAGACATTTTATTTGGTAGACGTTTATATAAGTGAAGAAGCTCAGTATCCACCTGAAGTATGGGCTCAAGCATCAGCAGAGCCAACTTTAACCACAAATGCATGTGAGTCTTTTCATTCTCACTTTTTTTATTTTTTTTATTAGCTTTCGGCAAAACCATTATAGCTCAACAATTATTACAATAAAATTTCACAATTAATTAAATTACAGTTATTAATAAAGTTAATGAGTAGGTTATTTTAACAATAGAACATTCTCACTTTAATTCCAGCTTTTATACAACTCATCCAAATATTTTCATGTTCATAGAAAAGTTATAAGGAATTTAAATAGAAGTTTACATTAAACTAAATAGTATAAATGAACCGTTTAAATTCCAAAACTCTAAAACAAAAAAAAAAAAAAAACGCGAAAAGTTAGAAAATTTAAATAATAAATATAATAGTAGTCAAATTCCAATTGATGAATATGATCCACCATATTTAATTATTTGTAATATTTATAATTATTTTAATTAAACGGCTGTAACGAATTAAGTATTTTACCCGGGCGCAGTTTACATGTCACCTTTTTACTCTTGATAAAAACTCGGGCGCAGTTTACATGTGTGATTTTGTGTTTACCTGTATTTTGGGCGCAGTTTACAATCGCCGAAATTAACAAAGTCAGTATTCAATAAATTATTATTAAATAAAGTAGAAGTAGCTTATTTTACCGTTATTGTATAAAATAATAATGTTTTGTTAACTTTATTAGGGCTTATATCAGATTTTTAATGGATTAATGCAAATATTAATGATTATAATTTAAACACATATTTTACTTTGTTTTTTTTCATGTCTAAATAATGATTTATTGTGTAAGGTTCTTTTTTTTCTAATTATTATTTATACTTAGGAGTATACCATGGTATCTGCGTTGGGTAGTATTAATATCTTGGTTTGAGCTTGGCTTCGAAGCGCTTACTATTCTTCACTGGAAAAACGTGACTTACATAGGTAAATGAGAATGCATATTATTATAGTTAAATTTTAAGAGCATTACATTTTTACATATTTTATATATTATGTTTTTAGCTTGTAGCGAAGATCCTGACGTACCATGTCTGATGAACGGCAATGAAGTTTTGGATCAATATGAATTCACAGAATCCAACCTAATGCCACATATTTATTCCTTGATTTGGATTTTCATTAGCTTTCACACAATATCTTTTGTATGCTTTGTGACTAGAGCTCGTTGGAACAAGTTGTCTTAAGATGAGAAGTTAGATATTTTTATAAATATAATATTTTTTTACATTAAACAATAAAGTGCATTATTTTAAGCATATTTTATTTTTATAAACTTATTTGTACTATTTTTTACTAGTTTTTAACTTGAATATTATGTTGTAAAATGAAGAAGTTGCTGTGTAACCTCTCTTTTTATAATTTATAATTCAAGTATATATGTACAGGGAGGGGATTATCATTTACGAAGGGTCAGTTTCGCCTCTCTTGTTCACGTTTTTATTTTGACTGTTGCGACATTTTTATAGGTGGGAACCGTAGTCCGTTCGTTTTCTCACATACCGCCACACTGAGTCCCTCACCCTTTTTAGCTTGGATATTACGTGCGTTGTGCGTACACGCGGGTGCAGCTGCTTCGTCGATTTTACTAACAATCGCGTCTTAGTCCTTGCACTAATTTTTTTTTTTTCAAGAGCAGGGTCAAATTATATATATATATATATATATATATATATATATATATATATATATATATATGAGACGTATATTTTTATTTCTTTTAGGGAGTATTTGAAATAATTTTTTATACAATGAATAATGGCAATACTTCAAACAAAATATTGCGCACAATATTTTGAAAATAAATAGTTATATTTTTACTAAATGATTATTTTTTAACTTCACTTATTTTTAATTTATCTACCAGATTTATATTTATTTTTTTTGTATTTAAACTTTACTTATTAAACATACTTTAAACAAACGTTAATAATATAGTTTTAGAAGTTGTATCATTGTATCATTTAAATAATGAGTCTTATTGTAAGTTTAATGTGCATACACTTAGAAATGAGAGATTTTATATATTTAAAAATAGGTAGTATTAAATAAGACATAAACACTTTTTTGGAAAAGGCTTTATTTATAAGTGTTGAAGTAAATAGATTGTTTTTGAAGGTATTTAATTTAAGCTATAAATATAAATAAATCAAGAATTGTAATGAAAATACATATGAAGTATAGATATTAGGTATTTAGAAATTATTAACTAATTTAATGAATGAATAGAGACTAAAATATAAATTGAAGATTAATATTTTTTTATTTTTTTTTTTATTGAAAAAAACCTATAGCAAATCAAATTATTGATTTTCGAAAATCAATATCTTAATACATGTAAATTATCTTTATTTTATTACAATAGTCATAGAGTGTATATATTTTTTTATAACTTCGAAGAATTACTTGATTCATAAATCAAATTAAAGTAGTAAATGAAATGTTTTATTTTTGTTGTAAAATTATTCGTTATATACACATACATACATATATTAAAAGTAGTGAGTATTTTTTTATTAATATGTATCACGCAGCTGTCTAGAACATAAGTGTACTAACTTTTAACAGTAGTAATGGTATACATTAAGTTAAACAATAGCACTCTGTAGCTAGTATAATGCACATAATACATTTGCATAGATATTTTGCTCGAAAACATTTTCTTTTAAGGTCTAATGAACCGTGTTAGTGTTTATGTACCTATTATAAGAAATATCGACTGAGTACATGTGTACCTATCCTACTCTATATTATGTTTTCACGACCATAAAAACAAGAATTGTACCACCTGTTCATCAGTTTGTTTCTTTCACAATTTTTTATACCTCCCTTTCTCAACTTTTTAATTTCACTGTAATGATTTCTTTTATTTTTATTATAAAATTAGAATTATTATTATTATTTTACTCTCTTAATGTCTACATAATCAAAAATTCAAATCACGTCTGAAGTTTACCAAATACTTACTATCGAATTATTTTTATTGTTTATTGCAATGGGGGTGGAGTAGCTTTGTACACATAAGTTAACGTTTCCTACTTACCAGGAAATTACGTTATTCATAAGTTATAAATTCATAACTATTGTAAAAACAACAATACTCTTAACCGTTATTTAATCTAAGTAAAATATCTAAAATTTAATATGTATTGTTGAATGTAAAGATTATTATTATTTTTTTATGTATGAAATTACCTTATATGAGTTTATAATAAAACGGAATTGCATTTTTTGAATTAATTGCTTAACACTTTAATATGTTTAATTTTAAATTTTCATACTTACGGTTTCGAATAGATTATACATAATTATTATGACTGTGTATAATTATGCTTTTATAAATCAAAGCCGATGAGTTCCTATAGGTAATGTTTGTAATTTATAAAACTGATTGTATATTTAAACATAAATCCTGTTACGACCTAAAATATATTTTATTTGAATTTTAACGTTGCATACATTCTAGGATAAGAATTAAATCTAATCCCGGTAATGTTCAACAACATCTAAAACGTAACTGGCAAAGTGTTATAATAATTTTAACCTAAAAAAAAAAAACCACTAACAATTTTTGGTAAAGTTCTGAGGTGTCGTTAGTGAACAGCTCCCTTCTGAACTTGAGTGTATTTATTTTTTCTTCTAGCTAACAATTTTACTTATAGCTTAAACTCCCAGATTTTAAATAACTTGTATTGAATAAAAAAAAAAAAAAACTAACCTAATTTTGTAAGCGTAATAACAAATGTTAAGTGTTAGTTAAAACAACTCACTTTTAGTCTTTATTATGTTTTTACGATAGCCGATTCAAAGAGAACATTTAGAAATATTTAATAGATATAATATTATATTGATGAAAAGAAAATGTATGTAATTGTGTGCATTTTTATTTAATTCAAATTGTATTATTGCTCGCTTTTTAAATATATAGGTTAGTAACCTTTGCCGTGAAATTGGTACGCGAACTATTGGAAATATTATGATAATTTAATAATTATCATTGTACTATAATATAATTTGTGTTATTAATTATGGTCTATATGAATACATCACAAATTCTGTACAAATTTAAGTATGATACTTGGGATTTATTTCAGTGACATTGCAAATTAATATAAATTATTTTTCAAATTGCATCGTTAAACTTTTTATTAATACTAATAATATCAGTTTAGATTGGATTGTTATTTTGTTTACTTTATGAAGCAATTCTACAGAAAATCTTGTGAAATATCGAATCTGTAACACAAAAATCGTGCTGAATTCGATTTGACCCAATGCAGCATAAATATAGATTATAGAACCGCCGATATACGAATAGGATACAATAAGTAATAATAATAAAAGTTATAAATGAGGGTTTTTTTATTTATTTTTTTTTTGTTCACATTTTACACACTAATTCCGTGTCACAGTGAATGGTTGCAAAACCCTACTTTTAACGACGGCAGCGGAGTAGGGCGTATCGGTGCACACGACTTGTGGTGGTCCGGATGACTCGACCGACGGCAACAGGTGACCTACCGTGGGACCGCAGATTTCATCCGTATCGGCATTCCCACGTTTACCGGCCAGCCAGCAATAACGCCATCCTTCCGCGTTCACGCGCGCGCGTAAAATTACCTATAAACAACACGCACACGCACACACATACACACACGCACACACACACACACACACACACACACACACACATACACACACACACATATATATTACATTATGATTATGTAGTTATCTATGTACACGTGCATTGTATACAATCTGCGCGATCGACGGGTGTCGTGAGAGGATAGCAGTGGGATCGAGGCTCGTGGCGGCGATATGGACACGTTTATCAGTGACTATCGATCGACAAATTACGACGGATTTTGTAGCTGTAGTGATTAGCGATTATGATGTATGTGCGTGCGCACGATTCCGCTCCGTCAATCGGACTTCTTCGGGAAATCTTGGTGCGAACCGGAGAAAGTGAAACAAAATATTTGTGTGCATCGATATTGTTATATATGACATGTTGGACTTGCGCGTCGGTTGAATAACTGCGGACAATTTGTGCATTTTAAATATCTCTCAACTCACGTTATTAATGCGTACTATATGATTGCGGGTTGATGAAAAGAAGCTTAATGAAATCGCAGCGGTCGTAAAACACGATACATCCACCGCGCAATTATTATTGATTCGTGTTGTAAAATATAAACTCGTTCGTTTGAATTAATTAATTAATTATCCTATAAAAACGGTTTAAAGTAATTAGATCATAAAATTAGCTCCGTCCGTCTAATTGCTGTCTAATTACTGTTTTTTTTTTTTTCAAGAAACATCAAACATATTTTCGTCGACTACATAATGGTATTATGTACAGCACGCGAGTAAACCTTATCACGCACTGCAAATGTCCATGTGATGTGGACTCGTCGATATGTTATTCATCCCGGGGTCGTAACGAATTCGCTTTCATCGTTTGTATGAATTTAATATTTATTTGCATCCTAGTATTAAATAATTTAATTTTACTATAATAATATAACTGTCTCCAACACTTCAAAATTGTGGAAACCGTGGCCGCGCATCTATATCTCTCGAGGTACAAGTTAAATTGTATACACACAAGTTGAATTACACATACTATTATTTTTTATTTATCTTAATTTGTTGTTTTGTGAAAAATCCCTGTTTGGCTCGTAACAAAGACAAGGAATCGACAACCTTTTGTTATTCATTCCGGTCTTTTGAATGAACCGATGGTATAATAAGTAAATGTAGTTCCGTGATTTAACCCGATTTTTAAAACATCGTTCATCATCATTCTTAGGAAAGACGATCAAACCGGAAACTCAAACATTTTTTTTTTCTTTGAATGAGTAAAATGTGTCCTTGATTATTACAACTAAACCTTTTATGTATAATTTCTCATCATACATATTATATTCGATAAATACGCACCCACATGATAATCATTTATTTGTAATTCAATACTTAAAACATCACATGTATTGTGAAAAGTAGATGTATACGAGTAATTTATTTTCAGATCGCTTGGAATATCTATATAGTAACATGTTTGCGTAATCGGTTGATTGCAATTTTTGTAAAAATATTTGTTTGATGCAATATACAAATAATATTTGTAAAAAATGTATTAATTAGCGTAGTTGGTAATTTATCAAACATTTTATTAGAAATAAAATTATATTTTGAGCCAAAAACATTTTACTCTTAGTTTTTATATTTTAACTTGGGATGTGAATCAATAACTGTAAGTAATACAAAAATTCAAACTCATAAACATCCATCTAAACATCCATCTCGTGCAATATTCGATTGTTTTCAATTTATAATATTATGCGTGTACCCGTTTAGTTTTAATATTTTCGGTTATATTTCCATCTCGATGTGAATTATAAACCGAATAGCGAAAATAAAGTAAAACAAACCTCCGGAAGCAGTACAACTGCCGCCGATACGTCTGTCTGATAGAACAAATTTCGTCTCGTGAACATAATATATTATCATCCCGACGACGAACAACGAGCGGAAACGGTTGCGGCACAGTATTTTTTTTATGTTTCGAGCGCTGAACAATAGAAGAAGACACCTTCGTGTATAAGGGTTGAAACGGAAAGGGTTATTACGAACGGGATTCGATGTCGTTGATCGTCGTAATCGTCTACGCGATGTACTCTACATATCGTACAATAAGATATCGTATTGAGCGCACGAACGTTTTATTGACAACCGTGCACCGGAATCGTATAGAGCGGTACTGGGAAAGACAATATATGCATTCTACTATTATTATATTAATTAATGGATAAGCCGGAAGATAATATGCGCGGCAGTGAACAGGTGACCGAATTGACTATATCGCATGTTTATGTAATACCAGAATATCAACGTCACTTGTATGTAGTATCCGCGTGTACCTGTGTGTACTATCGCGCGTTTAACGAATATTATTTTATTCCCCCTCTCCACCATGTCCACTCAGTCGCACAACTACTACTTCAACTACTACTACAACACTATTTATATGTACACCATATTATAGCTGTCGGTCCGGTTCCCACGGCCCGTCAGTATATTATATAAATGTACTACTATATATATAAACGCACGAATCAACATGTGCATCGGAATTATAATAGACCGCGCGTATATACAGCCGACATCCCTAGGAGTAATTAACCTATCGCCCCCTCCCCATAATACGCACTACCTAAAATCGCCCGTAATATTATTATCATCTACATGCGTGTAAAAAAAAAAAAAAACGTTATCCGGACACACACGAATATACGTTATACACACACACATACACACACACACACACACACGAATATACAAATATACGGCTGTCTTCGGTTGACCGACCGACACACAATTAAACCGTCCGTTATCGGAGGGTAGGACGCGGCTTCGTGGACCGGAAACTCTGACGCGGATCTCTCACGTTGACTCTGCACCGGAACGTGCGCCCGAGCTCTTCGCAACCGCACGCGGGGATGTCCCCATCTGTTATGTACACGAGACCACCCCCGCATTGCAGTCCGACAGAGTAACTTTAATGTATGATGTTATGTGGTGGGGTGTTGGATGATTGTATCGCACGAGGTCGTTACGTAATTCGCATTTCTGAAAAACGAGATTGTTTTTTTTTTTTTTTGAAACGAACGGAATAACGGAAATACAACTACCATATAACGATAATATTATGTGGAACATATTCTCGTTACTCTTGTAAAAATGTGCAACGATAAAAGCGGGAAAGATCGTCTTATGTGTACTGACCAATTAGTTCCATAATGAAGCTGCGTTATTGCATCAAAAGTTAGGCAACAGTTGTGGACTGATGTTAAACGATTTATCTTTTGGACAACAACATTTTAAAACCACCCCACTATTCGAGTATCACGACGTTCTGTGTTGTGCAATATTATATATTACAACTGAGCATCTGTGCGTGTACTATTGTGTTTAAATCAGAAATTGATTTTCTATCGGGTGCACACTCATGCGTATCGGTGAATATTGATCAATCCGTTTGCAGCACCGTAACGTTTACCTGTTATCTATGAGGGATAAATACGTGTGATACGTGGCGCCAACAGATTACGGTTTGGGGTAAATGAAATTGTGCTGTCGTTTTATTTCTTCCTGTCATATCTATAATAATAATACACGAAAAGGGGCAGAAAAAATAATAATAATAAAAAAAAAAAACCGAACAAAACACATTGTTATAGCATGTTTTGTATGCCTCGGGATCACACAGTAGGTGGTTGCCATATTTTGCAATTATTACCCTCGCGAAGAGTTTTTTTTTTTTTATCTGTTGTCGTAGTCATCGCGTTGTACGAAAAATTTATATAAAATAATATATAAATATATCTATTGTATGTGTGCGTAAAAATATCTCTTTGAATCTCGGTTGTTGTGTAAAAATAATATTAATAAAACAACAAAAAGTCATAGCATTTTTATATTATATCGTTAATCTATTTAACATACTATACAATCAATTGTAAGTACTCAATCATCATTTACGGGTATACATTTTCTTCTACTTATTTTTAATTTTAATAAATTATGATTCTGCTTAATAAAAAAATTTGAAAAATAATTATTATTTATTTAGAATATTTTACTAAATAATAAATCTAAATTAAAATGTTATCATTATAATTATAATTAATCTAAAAAAATGAGCTGCTTTGTAGCAAAAAAAAAAAAAACTAAATTATTTTTAGATTTATAATTATTGTTTACTATAGAAACCGCGTTTTAAAATTAAAATGTTCAGAAGATTTGTGTGAGCTATCAATTGGAAAGTGTGTGTCGTTTTTTTAAGGATGCGACTGCTCCGACCACGTAAAAACAACTGTAAAAATGATTATTAATCGGTATCAAATAACTTAGCTGAAAAAGATGAAATATATCTTGGCTCAACAGAACTTCTTATTGCTGTTATGATTAAGAATCAAGGGTCGGTTAGTCATTGATGAATACAATCATTACCGACCGGCATCCTCACATTTGGAAGAAAGCAGAGAGCTTGATAACAGCTACAGAAATGAGAGCGACTCAAGCGAAACTTCAAGTATGAATGTACCTATATGCTAAAATTTGCTTAGGAACTTTTATTATCTAACGACTTCAGAAAAGTCTATTAATTCAGATGACAGAAGTAACGAGTGAACATCAACATTTATCGCCAGTGGAATCTAAGAAATGAAATCCAATCAGTTGTCGCTGGAAAACGAATATTATTATGAGTCGAACGTTATACAAAAAATCAATGGAAATGAAAATTAATATGAGAGTGACGATGATATTAATGTATCCAGCGAAACATCGGGTACGACTGTACCTTTGTGCCATTTGAAAATGTTTAATCCATCAAACAGGCGATTCCACCCGGTATATCCAGGATGGAAATATTTTAATCAAATGGACAAGAAACAGTAGCTAGAATTGAGTATTTCTATAGTTACCATTATTATCGAACAGCATTCGAAATTTTATTAATAAGCAATGAAAAAAGTAATGGATTCAAAGCATTTTCTATCGTCAGCCACAATCGAGGATCAGTCGGTCATCATGTGATAGAGATTATAGTTACAAGCCAGACAATACGGATATAAATGAAGTAAATTACTATGATCGAACAGCATTCGAATTTGGTGAAAATGGAGAACTTAATATTTCAAATGCATTTGATATACATATAATGTTATATATATATATATATATATATAATACATTTCAAATTTCTATGTAACTGAAAGTGATGCCTATCTATCCAGTAGAACTTCAAGTAAAACTATACCTTTGCATGATAAATAGTTTTTGACCGATAGTGTTTTTTCGGCTCTATTTTGTTACAGATTCTGCTTTTGTATAATGCTTTGTTTAAAATTTTCACATTTCTGGTGTTTACCAAATTTCAAATGATATTTTTGTTATAAAAGTGAACTTTAAATTTTGTTTTGTTTTTATATTTAAATTTTTAAAAAATATAAATAAATAATTTTTTAAGAAGAGGATCAGAAGTAAAATAAGTTAAGATCTCATAAGTTGAGGAAAATATCTGTATCTCAAAAAATATTGGTTAAAAAAAAAAAATGTATGTTGGTCTTCGCAATGTAAAAAAATATTTTATACCAACGAACATTTAAATGAAACGGTGCTAAACGCTACCGCAAGTTAAAAAAAATTGACATATATCAATAATACAAATATTTTATTTGATATGACTTCAAATAGTAAATAATTAAGAATGCATTTATTATATGTGTTATATTTTATGGGTCCTAAAATTTTTTAAATTTTAAAATTGTCATGTTAAAGAGTAAAAAATTCCGAGCACCGAAATCGTAGAGTAAATATGTGTATTTCAAAAGTAGATCATATCTTAATTTTTGAAAATAAGTGCATCAAATACATGTAGTGATAAATATTTGACTGTCAGATGCTATTACAGATCACAAATATAATACTTTCGGTGTTCGTCGTTCCATATTTATGTTCGTAGTGCATTGAGCTCTCGTGTTTAAACAACTATTTTTACACTTAATTGTATAATTGTATAAAAAGTGAAATAAAAGTTATGTTTGAATTAAATTTAAGGTTGATGACAAATTTGAAACTCAAAGAGGTAATTTATGTGTTTTATTGTTGTATTTTTATTTTTAATTGACGACTGTAAATTTGTTAGTAAAAATAGGATAATGAAAAACGAAAATGTTTATTTTAGATGTACTAATCATAATTGTAAAAATATTAAGCAAATCATTTTGGTTAAAAATGAGCACAATCACCAATTTATTTCGAACAGAAATAATATTTTTATTACAAATTGTCAAAAAATAACGTTAAAAATGATTATATTTTTGGACGGTTATGAGCCAACCTTCACGTGGTGCCTTCTGGATACGCTAATAGGCTAATTAGTGTATATGCAAGTAAATGTTAAGAATATTTGCCCAAACGTGCTACTCTCATTTCTTGTTAATCCAAGGTGTTTTATACGTGAAAGATTATCTATGAAGAAAGAAATAAGACATAATATATTGGGTGTTTTTAACCTAGGGTGTTTTTAAATTATTATACCCAGTAATTGAATGAGATTTTTTGTATTTTCTATAATGTGATTAAACAAACATTAAGCATGAATGACGTAATCCACTATAGGTATAATAAATTTAATCAATTATTAATTATTAATGTAATAATAGTTATAATGTGTATTGTTTTTACTTTCGAATTTCTCTATCTATTTGAAATCTTACTTTAACAATAATCAAATATGATGTTTATCATATAATATGCCGTTACATGTATTTTCATTTTTTAACAAGGGAAAAGAAGGATGGTAAAAAAATGTATTCACAGGCTTCAGACCTCGAACCACTAAACCCTTTTTGTCCTTTATATCACCTTCTTAAATCTTATAATTTTTGTTTTAAAATGATATATTTTTTTTGGAAAATGCTAACATAGAGAAACTATACAAAATTCCAAAAATACTTATTTGAAGATTTTATTTGCTTATATTGTAAATGTATTTACCACTAACTTAATTAACTTAAGTCTTTAAACTTAATTCCAGTTCCTCGATCAAAATTATACACAGTATAATTTAGTACTTATTATCATTAATATGAACTTATAATTTATTTTTACTCTCATTCGTTTATTATATTCTAATTATCAACTGATAATGTTCGTCTATCATGATCGTAAATTCAAAAAAACAATCATTTTTCCGTTAAGATAAAATATATAATATATATATTTATATTTGTATAATATTGGTCATATTTTTTTGGATGTACACCACTTCATTATAAACCCTCGACCCACCATTGCACTAGTTATACATTATAAATATAGAAAATTTAGGGGGGGTGCAATATTACAGTTCCCCCCTCAAAAAAACCTGGGATATTAGTGCACCCCTTTACACCCCCGAAATTATGCCTATGAGATATTGCATACTTGACATGAACAATTTTTGTAATAAGTGATGACCAAATCTGTTACTAATAAGTTCATTATTCTCATAAATGTGCATCACGACTGTGCATAAACATTGAGAACTGAAAATGAACGGATTTTGATCGTACGTAACGATAACAAATCAATCAAACAAAAGTTTTAAGCTTTTTTAAATGAAATATATTCGATGGTTGAAGTACTATTTACGACAAAGCACGTTAAACGCGGAGCCGGATAGAACGCACGTGCTTTCGAGAAGTTCATATCAATGTTATACAGCTGCACGAGGCGTACAGACGTTCATTAAATTTAATACCATCGATCATACGTGTATAATGTGTGCGTTGAATTGACGAATAAAAATATACCGTGATACCCACGCGGTCCATTACCATGTGCCGAACTGCCGTATGATTACCGGTAATGCGATATACTGCAATACGTGAGCGCGCGCAAAACGATAGGTTTATTATAATAGTGTTATAACGCGTACGTACGTACCGCATGGGCAAAGGTGCACGACATCGTTACGAAATCGGCAGCGATTGTATGGGGCCACTATCGCGGACGATTGTTGCACTGGTGCACAACGTGGGGACGTCGCCGCCGTGCCATTAGGTTGCGGAACGACGACCCAGCAGTATGGACCGGTTCGTTTGTGCCGCCGTCGTTTTAGATTATCGCGCGCGCAACAACCTGAAAACTTACGATTTTCCTTGTCGATCCCGGTCACTCGTCGTCCGCGGACTCGCCAACACGATCCGTCACCGCGATCGCATCGTTTGCTCGGTGAAATCCGCCGGTCGATGCGTGTCGTTCAGTTCGTCCGGTGTTCGCGAAAAGTAGTTGATAGATAGAGAGAAAGTGAGAGAGAGAGAGAGAGAGAGAATAATTAATAACCGAAAGCTAAATTGTAAGTACGTAACATGTCTTCGACGAACAATGACTCCGAAGACGACGATCCCAGGGTGCATTCATCCGGGATGTCATCGTCCTCCGGTCCTCCATGCGGCAGACGTTACGAGCTTTCAAAGTCTGAATTGCGAAAGGTAGGATCGCACTAATTGTAATACTAATACTGTTTATTTATTATTATATCAGTTACCAACGAATTTTGGTAACGGTTAGTTAACGGTTTAATACTTTAATGTCCTCGTGCTTTCAATAGTTTTTCGATAAAAACGGCTATCGATTTTCATTTTATCGGTTTTCAAGTTCAACAATTTAATGGTTAGCATTTATCTTGACGGGCGAAGAAATCACATCGCACATACTTTTAATTTTTATGAAACTTTCATTTTTTAAGCTTATATTTTTAATAAATAAACATATTATTTTTATTAATGAGAATCATTTGGTCATATAACTTTATGTTTAAAACATTAAATATTTTTATGGTAGAGAAAAAGAAAATGTTCAACCGTACGACTTGAAAAATATTTTATATTTTCCTAGTTATTAACTTTATATAATTTCAGTATGTATATCAATAATTATAATTGTAATTATAGTTTTCCCCTAATAAAATACATATATTCAATATTATATATTGATATAACATTTAGTAAACTATTCATTATTTTAGAACAATAAGCCAATTATGGAAAAGAAAAGAAGAGCAAGAATTAATCAGTGTCTAAACGAGTTAAAAACACTTATATTGGATGCGCTCAAAAAAGACGTAAGATATTTTCAATTATAAATATATTACATGCTTACAATTGAATATATTATATTTATACACGTATAACGTGAATAAATATATTATATTTATACACGTATAACGTGAGTGTTGGTTATCACTATTTACTTAAAATAATGTTTTATTTAATTAGTATCTTTCCATTGATAAATTGTACATATTTTTCTTTATTAAACAATAAATGTATACAACTATTTTAAAATAACCATTAAGTTAAATAATGTTTAAAAATTCATATTTTTTTCATATTAAAATATCTTAAAAGTTATTAAAAATAATTATAAGATTTCAAAATTAATTTTTTATTATTATTATATTATCATTATTACAATTATGTTACTAAAATACCTATTAATTTAATAGAATTTCAAACGAATTTCAAATACCTTAACAACTACCATTGTAAAATATAAAAAATGATAATTAATATAATTCACACATATAAATTAAATTAAAAGTTGTAAATGCAATAATTTTATTTCTTAGTGACACGCCCAATGGTATACTTGCATCTGATTGTGGACTGCTACAAAAATTAAATTACTACACTATGTTTGATATACATTTAGGAAAATTAAAACATTAATATAAGTGAAAATATAAGATTCATTCATAAAATATATATATATATATTGTTTATAATAATATGCATTCATATAATAAATCACTAACAGTTAATTTAAAGATATAAAAAATAAAATATAATATCGTAAAATATTATACTTATTGATGAATTTTAAAAGTAAATGAACAAACGTTAATTAAGTACAATTAGTAAATTTAAAGAGAACAGTAATAAATACTGAATAGCGATAATTTCTTAGAAATTAGAAAATTATAGTTTAGAAATTGTAAACGCTTTTTCAATTGCTATTTTAAGTATCGAAACTATAATTATTCTTATAAATGTTTTATTGAGTTTTTTCAATTAATGAATTTATTTTAATGGAAAACGAATAAAGATTTTAAAAGTAACAAACATTTGATATAACTTAAGATTGAATTGGTGGGATTAAAATATTTTTGTTCTTCAGCAAGATATCATGGTTTCAAGTTATTTGTATTTATATTTATATTCATCAAAAAATATTTACGATTTTTAATAACAAAAAGTTGAAACTTATGATTTACTTTAATTAATAATTGGTTGATTAAAAATAAATAATTAATATTTAAAACAGTTAAAATATTTTCCTTTCGTTACATTTTGTACTTAAACATTTCAAAATATATTTTGTTCCTATAATTTTTAATTTACCTAAAAAATAAATTATTTCTTTCCAAGGCTAACTTTCATGACTGGATTATAACTATAAACTTTCAGTTTTTAATGTTTTTATAGAAATTGTTTATTTTGCAATATCCTCATTTTAAAATTATTTTTCTTGTTTTTTCTTTTCTAAGTTTGGTATCATCATGTAATAATATAATGTGTATGCTGTCAATTTATATTTTGTAATGTGACAAGTAGAAGGTTTTACGTTAGCATTACGTGATATACCAGATATCACAAGAAATCATAAATATCCAATAGGATATAGAATAAATAAATATTTATGTATACTAGTACATAAGAATAGTGCATATATTAAATAAAATGAACTTCGAGCAAAAAAAAAATAATAATAATAATTTATTAATGAAATCTAAATCAGTAGGCAAAACCAGCATTATCGAGTAATGTTCTCGTATTACTTAGAAGTTTTATATTCAACTTAATTTCATAGCATTTTTCACGTTTCTTGGGTAGATGAATAATGATGATGATACTACCCATTTAACGAGAACGAAACGTTATAATGGTTTACATGTGCAATACTAATATATTCGCAACGACTTGGATTTTGTAGCCGGCAAGACACACGAAACTGGAAAAAGCTGATATATTGGAAATGACGGTGCGGCACCTGCAGTCACTGCACCGGGGCGGTGGAAGCAGTCGACAATCATCGGTGCCCGTGGCAGCCGCTGGTCCAACGATCGAAGCGTCGTCATCGTCATCTGCAGCTTTGACCGCGGTAGTGGTTCAAAAGTTCCAAACAGGTTACCAAGAGTGCGCGGGCGAGGTGAACCGGTTCGTCGGCCGGTTGGACGGCGTGGACGACGACATCAAGAAGCGGTTGATGTCGCACCTAGACTCGTGCGTGGCCAAAATGAGGTACGTTGCGGCGACCGCGGGCACGCCGCCACCCGTCGTACACAATCACTCGTTGCATCAGCATCAGCAGCAGCAACAGCAGCAGATGGACTCGTTAGCAGCGGCCCTGACGCCGAATACGTTGCGCATGCTGCCCGACATCGCGTTCGTCCCGTCGCCCGTGCCGCTGCCGCCGCCCCCGCAGCCACCGCCCCCGCAGCCTGTCGGACGACTTCGAACGAGCGCGTTCACCGCTGTACACGGTTTGTCGTCGTCGCCACCGGACACCGACCATCGGTCGCCGTACGGCGTGTTCTGCGACGAGCCCGCGGTCTCATCCACCAGCTCGTGGGCCGAGGACGTGGCCGCGGCCGTGGCAGTCACCACCGTCGGCGCCGATAAGAACCCGCCGCTGGACTTCTCGATGAAAAAGCCGGCGGCGGCGGCCGCGTGCACAGGCAAAAAACCTCTAGGCGACATACCGGTAAACGTTCCTACGGCCTCGTCTTCACACAAGACCGGCACGGCGCCCGGCGGCCACCGCGCGACCCCTGCTACAAACGGGCCGACCGCAGCCCCGGCGGCCAGACCTCGCGACGGTCCCGGCACGGACCCGAACATGTGGAGACCCTGGTAAACCGTTTCCCGGTTCGTACTGCGCTCCGTGTGTGCCGACTGTTCTACCATAACCATAAGTGTGTTCTTTATGTCTAACTGCCAATCAAATCTTGGTTAGATATTATTGTTATATCGTCGGGTCGTAGAATCTACCACAACAAGTGGATCACGCAAGTTCAAAAGTTGGACGAAAATATCAACTTTACGGTGGTCTACGGTTACTTCGGTAGATAAAGTGTAATAAGCTCCATTTGTACAACACATAACGGTACGCCTAAACCCGACCCCGTCGTCTAGCCAATCGGAGACGATTATTTTACGTGACATGACACGGCACTGCGAAGTGTGAGCCCAACAAAATACTCTGTGTTACTAGATTTAACCACTACATATTGAATGTAATACATATTTAAATGTATATTTATTATATGTTACGACGTTTGATATGATATTGATTCCGATGTTATGTAAATCATACGAACACGTGTAATCACGTCGTTATATTATACTTAAGAATATCTATGTTACCAAAGATTCTATAGAGCTATATAATATTTCTTATTTATAACTTTATTATTATAATTATTATTATTATTATTATTATTATTATTTTTATACAGACGATATTGTAACATTTTATTTTGAATCGTTCAGCACTTTTACATCATATTTACGCGTATATACACTATATGTACACATAGTATATGTTATATCTCCTTCGATTATTTTCATTATTTTTTTATTTTTATTTTTAGATTTGTTTAATAAATCTTTTTATTGTTGTTTCATTGGATAGGTTGAATGACGAGAACGCTAATTCAGTATTAGTCCAAATGCTTAGACTTACGTATTAACATATTATTTTTACTTATGTTCTTTTACTTGAATTTTATTTTTATACATGTATTTATATATATTTTTATATTTGTATTTAGTAACGACCATTTGTGTAAAGAAATAATTTTCATTAATCCTCCGACTATTCACAATTATATTGCGAGTTAAGAGGACATATACAAATTTAGGAACTGTACTCTTTTAAATCAAGTGAGTAATTATGAAATAATTTATGAAACGTTGCTATGCGTACATAGGTTAGAGGTATATATATAGTTTTTTCGATAGTATTGCAGGGACAATAAATAAAAAAAAATAATAAAAATTCAAAATTAATAAACTTTATTTTTAATTGTACTAACTATAAGTATACAAATTAAAAACATTATATATCAACATATCTAAAGAAAATTTTCAAATGCCAGGCAGTGAGGTTATGATACTGATTAAGTGAAAAGGTGTTAGTACTAATTAACCGATAAATTCAAGATTGTTTTAAATGATCTGAATCGAAATTTCCAAAATATTTCTTTTTATAATTGTTTTGAAACGAAATCCATTATATATTGATTCACGAATCATGAAAACATTTTTTTCTCGTTAAAAATATCATGTTGCGTTACAATAAAATTAAGCAGTGATATCAATAAATTGTATAAGTACAAATAAAAAAAAAAAAAAAAATAAGTGTGAACAAAATTATTTTTAAAACGGTAACTTCCACTATATATAGGCATCGATAATAAGTCAAAACCGTTAAATTGCATTACGGATTTTTTTCCTGACGCACTTTACGTTAAAAGTATAGGCAGGTTTTTTAATGCTGGTAAATTGTTTAATCCTTCCACATACATCACTAATTTCATCACGACGGCACTGAGCCAGAAGGAAAATTTTACGAAGAATTCGAATTGTGCTCGAGTCGAAAAAATTTAAATGAAAATTTTTAAAGCGGGTTTGTACTTAATCTTCTATGACATCCCATAACATAAGGGCCGCATCTGTTCCTCCGACAGTTACCACATTTCGATCGTTGTACAAAAATCTGGCACTCGATATTTGTCCACTGTAGACTTTTTCTTCGTTGTATTCGGATTTGGTAAATATACAAGGATGTCTATACAAATTTATTAAATATTATTTATTAGAAATACATATAAAATGATTAAGAAAAATCGACTGATTAAATTCAAATGGAATTTAAATTCATTGTGAATATTAATTATTAATAGTTGTACATTGTTTATACCTGAATAATCTAAGATATCCATCTGTGTCTCCAGTTATAAAAAGATCATGAGCAGCAGATCTGTTGGCAGTGCTTATCATTGACGTAGTTGGATAGTATCTGTTGTGCCAAATACCTATAATAACAAAAATTTTCAAACTTGATTATCCAGTACTATTGTTAAAAAATAACTCATTATTAATCGTAAACGTTCTGTTACATGATTATATATTAACAAGTATATATTTTCAAACTCATTCCTCTAAATTTTAAATATGAAACACATAATATGTCTGAAGTATAAAAAGTTTGATGCATGCAATATTTCTTGCAATAAAATTAAAAATTAAATCTCATCTTAAACTAAAGTCAAAATGGATGAATCGAAACACAAAATAAATACACACATCAATATTTATATATTTTCTTCATTATTTATATGTATTCAATTGAATATAATTTAAATATATTCATAAGAAATATGTATAATTTAATTGATAAAAATGTTTAGATCGTATAATCAAGATCAATAGTATGATTATATAACAAAAAAAAAAAAAAATAATATTTATAGGACAAATATATCTGTTTTTTTTTTTGTTTTATTATTCATTAATTACGTCTGACTAATTTCTAAGTTATATATGAATTTAGACGAAAAAATTCATTGTTGTTATCTATTTTTTTAAATATATTAAGTTTAAGTAATTATAAAATTGGTTCATTTTGATTTTATCTAATGTCTTGTCCCCGAAAATGTTCCATAATGCTGTATTTAAATAAAGAATATAATAGGAATTTATTCTATTAAAATTGTCAAAATATTAATTAAATGCACAGATATAGTAGATTTGATGGAGTTCTGATGTTAATTAAAATATTATTAACTAATTTAAGTTATCTCTATATAAATTCTGTTGATAAAAAAATTAATGAAAAAAATATACTAATTCCAAAAGTAAGTATTTGTATACTCATATAGATAAAATTAAATTAAAGTAATTTATTTAAATAAATTCAAATATAATTGATTAAAGTTGAAACTTAATTTCTTATTACATGTAACCAAATTCAAAATAAAAATGTAATATTATAGTTTAATAAATTATAAATCTTAAATTAATATGCCTGTATGTAAAATTATCAAATAAATAAAAAAAAAAAATAATATTAACTATTTAGTATCTAAAAGATTTAAAAAAAATTGTCTTGCCTGAAATCAAGTAACCTATTGTTGCGTTATATGTATACCATTTAACGTCTTTCATTGCAGGTGCACTTTTTTCTTGAATTAATCCTTTTACGTCCCCTAAAATATAAATTGTAAACATATTTGTATACATTAAAAAATTACTTCTATAAGTTATGTGTTATGTACAGTAAACTAAGTCGTATTCGGTAGAAACTGTTTGTAAATAATTTCCATCCGTACTCCAGTCCAAATGCACTAGTGGTTGGATGCCTCTAATTTTATTGGATTTTTTGAACGTAAAACCGTCCCTGCTCACTCGATATAGATATACACTACCATTTTGAGAGCCAACAGCTATAGTATCGCCGGCTGAAAATATTGTACTTTATCATTAAGATGATTAGGCCGGAATAAAGCGTGTACTTGTAAAGTTATAAGCACTTGATATCCATATGTTAGTACAACGAATTATTATTATTTAGTATATTATTATATTACCTGGATTGAAACCCATACACGTCAAGGCAGAACCACACACTCTAACGCTAGATACCACAGAACCGTTTTCAGCATTTAAAATTATCAAATATCCTTCAACTGAACCAGCCATAAGAGCAGTACCAAACGGATGAAAAGTAAGTGAAACACATTCATATGTAATCTAAACAAGACATAAAATAATAGCTTAATTAATGTAAGCTAATTAATACAAATGTATGTATTTGTATTTCATCTTAAAACCCATGATATTTTTATAATTAGTACATTAAGAAGTAGTGTGGTGCAGTGGTCATATAGTTGGCTACGATGTGCAAAATTATGAGTTCGAACCCGTTGTTCGATAAACCGATGTATTATTATTTTTAATTATAATTTATTTTGTAGAACCTAAACAATTTTTTTATTACCTTCATTTTGATCTCTATATTACCATCCTTTGTATGTCATGCAATATTATTCAATAATTTTTGGCTTGCAAATGTAGCGATAGGTTTTAACGTTTTTAGATTTATTTTAAAATTTGTCGTCTAATTAATATGATCTTATATTTACTCGAAACTGTTTAGATTAAATTTAAAAAATGTGTTTTTAATTATGAATCACATGTAAGAATATAATTTATTATGGTATATAAAAAAAATTAATCAATATTGATTAATTGAATATCTAATTTACTACATTCATATTGATACTAAATAAAAACGTGCTTAATAATATGAAAACACTTACTTGGGTGTTCCATAATAAATTATGTCTTTTCCAAAGACTAATATTTTTATCATAACCAGCAGTTGCAAAAAGTTCATCATCTGGATGGACTGCTAAACCCCATAGTTGCTTACTATGACCAAATATTATCTACAAAGAGATTATAAACAATAATAATTCTACTTAATTGATATTAATGTATGGACATACTCTATTAAATCTCCTTTGCATTGATCCTTCTAGAATATGATTTTTAATTGTGCCTACATATATATTTCCATCATTTCTTCCTGGTCGTTGAGGATATAAACTTCTTACACCGCCATAAATTTCTGTTAGCTGTTTTAATTGAAATATTATGTGATAAATATAATTATAAAAACTATATAATTATTATAGGTACCTTAGTTTCTGTAATTTTATTGTAATTTTGTAATGAATCCCACGCTATAATTTTTCGATCTTTTTCGCCTCCAGATAATAGAGTACCTTCCGGTAACATTATAAGAGCATTGATACCTTTATTATGTGCCTAAAAAGATAACGATAGTGAATAATGAAAGTTAATAAATTATATTTTATTATTAGTAACCTCAAATTCCATCCTAACGTAGTATGCGCCATCACTGTCCACAGAATAAATAGTAATGAATCCATCACCATCCGCTGTAATTACATCACCTTCTTGTTCGAACTGTAAACTAGTAACAACCGTCCTAGAAGGCTGAAATATGAAAAGGAAATTTTGTATTGTCAATATTATAATTTTTAAAAATAATTTCAAAATGAATTACTGCTTTTATGATATCAATTTTTTCGAAAAATCCATCTTTCCGCCTAGTCCAAAACGTAAGATGACCTTTTCCATAAGTTATCATTAAATTGTCGTCTAAAGGATGAAAAGCTGCACCTAGGATATCTTCAGTTTGCATAGTCTGTTAAAAATTTTCATAAAAAAGACTTATTATAAGAACAGTCAACACATTTTAAATACTATTGTATATAAATAATTATAAAATATTGGTGCGTACAGCTACTTTTCCTAATAAATGACCCCATTGCCATTGCCACACAGATAGCATTTTTTCTCTTCCACAATCGACAGCTAATAAGTAATTTCCTCCAGTCTAAAAAATCAATTTCTTTAATAATACATTTTTGATGCAGTGTACGATTTCTTATAAAACAAATCACATACAAGTTGAGAAAATGCTAATGTGCTAACTCCTTCTTCGAATTCTCCATTGCCAACTATATATAAAGTATACAGTGTTTCAGGACTCCATATTCTGATATGAGCTTGTGTTTTACGTGTTCTGCCAGCTTTTTGAGCAGAAGCTACCATTTCTTTTGAAGGATGTATGTCCATACTGGAAAATAAAAAATGGTTTAATAACTTTAACGCAAAAAATTAATAAAGAAAATTCTTTATTACCATTGAATATCTTCTGTGTGTCCAATATAATGCCTCTGTGTATCTTCGTCTCTATCATAAAGTACAGCTACAGCTGCCACGTAGTATAGAAGTTCTCCTGTAGGTAAAACCCACAGATTTCTTTTTGTATCAATTCCTCGATACCCGTAACTATTTAATATTGAAGTGAAGAAAAATTATAATAAAGTTA
This sequence comes from Sipha maydis, assembly GCA_034509805.1. Classification (NCBI taxonomy): domain Eukaryota; kingdom Metazoa; phylum Arthropoda; class Insecta; order Hemiptera; family Aphididae; genus Sipha; species Sipha maydis. Next base: position 204,759 of record JASXSY010002273.1, on the reverse strand, counting down.
TAAACTTAATGTATAATAAATTGTTGTTTTTTCTTTTTTTTATCAGTGTTATTACTACTTAATAATTAAAAGCAATAATTAATCCGTTAATTTATGATATTCATATTTCTAACTGTCTAAAGAACTTTTATAAATTTTTTGATAAAAATTATGAATTTTTTTTATTTTATTTCATTTCTTATTTTCAATTGATGATTGAAGATTTTATTCGGCTATTAATCATTAGATTCAATTAAGAAAAAAAAAAAAAATGAACACTTTAAATATATTACAACATGAAAACAATAAAAAATATTATTTATTTTTTATACTTTGATTGTGTTTTATTGTATTACTATTAATAATTATGTAATTGTCAAAGGATACACCCAGTTTAAAGTTAATCTTTTATCAGGTGGTGAATCATCAGCTGGAGGATGAACCATTGGAGGAAAAAATGTTTTTCTCGTACCTCTTATTTGCACGCGAATCGGTTCTTCTTTCATCACGTCCAAGACCGTGTAGTCTTAAATTTAAATTAATAAATTAATTTCTATTGTTTTAATTCTATTATATTTTATTATATTATTTTACTTGCCTGGAGGCACTTTCACAATATCTGCATCAGCTGCATATAATGCTCTAGGTCGGCTTTTACTTCTAGCCCTTCTTTGTTTATCTGATTTTGTAGGCACTGTATTTATAATCGGTTCAACGGCTAGTGCCCCTCTGGATCTTGACCTTCTAAATGGTGGCGACAGTACACGTGATTCAGACGTAATATAAAATGTATCGACGTCAGAAAACTCATTTCTTAGTTGAGAAAAGCTACGCACCTAAATAATTATTTTGTATAAGATATTATATTTGGAAATCTAATCATAAATTATTACTTCTTGATTTGACACGGTTAACATTCGTTTAGCGTTGTTCATTTTGAGCACATGTCCTAAATCTTCAACAACCTCTTCAAAAGGCTGGGTGGTTCTCAGATTTAGTAAAACACGGCACTAAAATAATACCATTCTGTGTTAGAGAAATACAACAAAGAATAAAAATATACTATGTATTATAATTATTTAGGTTGAAAATATAAAAATATTGAAAAGTATTTTCTTTTATTATAGTACATTTGTAAATTCCGTTTAGCACAAATAACTGGCAGGCGTTCAGGTTATGCAAAACAGGTACATGCGTGTATAGGGGTTATATAATATACAAAGTATACGTTTACTAATAATCCAAGGGTACTTGTAAAGTCGAATAACGTAGAGAGAATTAATTATAATATTATTTTTCTCATAATGATTTTCCAAGGTCATATTTTAATTTGGTAAAACGTTAGTAACTTGATACTAAAATGTATAATTTATAGTGCAGTGCCTTCAAAATAGTGACCAATACTTATTTAACTAAGTTTCTTACAAATAAAAAATAAAATATTTTATTTTAAGAAGTTTTTATTTTTTTATTTTGAATGGCTTTAGTTTTGTGTCAAAATATTTATAAATATTTAATTAAATTGAATTTATATATTATTCATTATAAATGGCATGGAGAAGTTATTATTATATAACAATATATAGTTTTATTAGATTACTTTCAAAAAAACTAACAAATGCACCAATAGTTTGTGATATACATGTAGTATTTATACAAAACGAAATGTTAACTCAAATGTGTATATTAAACATTATATTTCTTCAGAATTTACTTATCATTTTTATAAAAATTACAAAAACAAAAACTGAGAACAAATTAAGAAACAAGGGCATATTAGTTTAATAAAAAAATTAACATTCTGGAACAATTATGTTTAAATTAAAATCATAATAACTGTAATACATAAATTTAAACCAATTATGCTCATTATTAATTTTTTCATAAGATGATCAAAAATAATGATTGATCAATATAGAAATCATCATTCCTTTTAAAGTTACTTGGAATGTGTCTTGCATTCTACAATGAACAAATCAAAGAAATCTAGTGAATGTACGTTCACGGCTTATCTCGTAATTTAAATATACTTTAAAAATGAATATAATGTAATATATTCTATCAATCTATTCAAAATTTATATATAGCTAATTTTAAAATTGTAATACATTTATCTAAAAACTAAGAGTTGCAAAAGGTTTTATTTAAGCTTACATCTTTCAAATATTGCATTTGATACTTTTAAAAAAATAAAATATTAAATTGACAATTGTGAAGTTTTAAAAAAATATCAAAAATATAGATTAATTTATTTTTTGAGTTATGTTAAGCCATCAATTTTAAGTGATGTTTTGAACAAATTTGAATACATTTTCTGAAATCTTAAGACGGATTTCTTGAGAATTACTATATTTTTTTTTAATAACATTTTCAGTTTCAGCTATTACTGTCCACATTAATTCAGAAGATACAATAACATTATTTATTACTCTTATTATGTTTAAAATAGTTTAAATCCTTGTTCAATATGTTTTTGTTTGTTTAAATAATTGTATGTACACATTGAATAAATTAATAATTAAAATAGAAAAATAGTAAAGTTCCCAAAAAATTGTAGCTAATAGATTTTGTTTGATGGTAAACTCACAAAGTATACTTAATTTGCTCATGTTAAATAATATAAATTCAGCACTAACCTGCACCGTGTGATCGAAATTATTAATGATCCTTATTACTCTATTAGTAGATGATTTAGTTATATTAAGACCGGAAGTAGCTGAAGTCAACTCGTTAGCATCAACTATCGATTGTTTTCTGCTCATAGATGATTGTCTCGACCAACCTGAACCAGTGGTCGGTGTAGTAGTTGAGTTCCATCCACCAGATTTTTTCCCATAATTTGTGTTCTGCAACAAACATGAAAAAAAAATATTAAATACACAAATTATGTTTACCACAAAAATAACAAAATTAATTTGTTAGTTCTTAGTAACAAAGTATCGAACATAATCTGGAATTCAAAATTAAAATACTTATAAAGTTAAAAAAAAAAAAAAATAGAACAAAAATGATTTTAAAACATTTACAAGGTTCAGACAAATTATTTCTTATCGTTTAATAATAATTTTGTTGATTTTTTTGTCTTCCCACGTTAATACATATATGTATTAAACATTGATAATCATTAATTTTTATAGGCTCAAAACATATTCTATGAAATAATCATCTATGTATCGCCTATAAATGTTTGTGAAACCACAGTCATAATTTGTATTCATCGTTTATGTAATCATAACATAATGTGTATATCAAACGGTATAAAATTGACTTAGTAAAAGTGAAAAGAAAAAAAAAATGTGTGATGTTTTTAACACAGTACCTTAACGAGAACAGTACTCGAACACACCTGCAAGAGCGTACTTATATGTGTATAGATAAAAACGAGTACATACGAAAAAAGTTTGTTCGGAGACAAATCTATAAGTCGTTTCCATGACGTCTACAACGTTTGGGACAGTCGCGAACGTAAATGTAGTCGCTGTACATGTGTAAAACGGTTTGTCATCGACTAACGTGAATGTAACCGAAGTGTCGTTATATTTGTTTTTGATTATTTGTGTTCAATTATTTGATTCCAAAACAAGTTTCGGCGGAAGTACGAAATTACGAAAAAAAAAAAAAAAAAAAAACCTAAAAATAATAAAACAGTGTCGTGTGTTAACGTCGGGGGACGGAGAATCGGACCTCACGCGTTTTCGAGTACGTTTAATGTACCTGTTCGGCGTGCTCGGCGATAAACGAGTGCAACACGGTGAACGCGACTGCCATTCCATTGGTGTGCGCTATCGGACGGCGCGCTGCGAAGATTCCGGTGGCGACGACGCACGACGGCGGCGGCTGCGGAAGACGACGAGGAAAGAACGATCACCGACCACGGCGCGTGATACGTGAGTGACGAATATGTTGTAAAGGCAATGCGACAAAAAAGGTGGCGGAAAATGAAAAAAACCGAAATAACAACGAACGTTAATGTAACACACCGCGATTACGATTGCGACTGTTCGAGGACAAGCGGTCTCATAAGACGGTCGAAATAATATCGATTTCGAGATGCAAGAGAACGTGGATCACGGCGATATTACTAACAATATCAAACGTTAAAGACGATGTGATTTTTCTGGTGGCGATCGCTCACACGGTTGTTTGCCATCGACTGCCGCGGTGCAGCGTGAATTCGCTTTTGTCGTATCCGGCGCACAGTATGGGTTAGGGCGTAGGAAGGTGTAATAAGAACCGTTCCGGACGCACCACTGGTCGTCGAGCGCGTCAAGGTCTTGGGCGCGGCTGACTTCACGTCGCGGTCAAGACACTACCGTTTAAGAGGTGCGTGCCGAGCCCTTGACCATCTTCGACAGCAATTACGCGCACCCTTAGCAACACCTTTCTCTTTATCGTCCCGTATTTCGATCCTCGACCATTCCACCGCTCTCAACCCGTTTTCCCATCCGGTCAACACTTCACGTATTAGTAAAAGTTATAATTATTGTTTTCGCCGACATGCAAAGGCACCACAAAATACGCCGAATACTGAACTCCGCCATTTCACGATGTGTATACATAACATTCATTATTGTTATACATACGTATTGTTTCTGCGGGTGTGTCTCGGGTTGAGGTACACTTCCGGTCATTGTTGCGAGTGTTTTTGCGCGCAAGCCATTGTGGTTCAACCCGCGTTTACAACCTATCACGACATACTTTATAGAGCATTTATGTCTACGAACAATGTGTTATCGAAAGAACGAAACGAAGCAAAATGACCATCACCGATACCACGGTTTAACAACCGTAATAAATAGAGTTATTACGATTTACATCATAATATATTTGTGTAAATTATGTATAAGAGTAGACATAATGTGTATAGATTTGTCTGTAATTGTCAAGGGGAACATTGCAACACCGATTTACTCTAAAAATTTGTATACATCGATTACAGCAGAGTCTTAAAATGAAAAAAATTAAAATAAATTTCAAACATCAATAAGAGGACGAAAACATGTTAAAGTTCTTTTACACTGATCGTAAACAAGTACCAAAAATATGAGTTTTTTAAATCGTATTTTATAATCTACAGACATATTATTTTTATTTATTCTTTTTTAAACAGTTGATTAATATTAATATAAAATGTAGAAGAATTAAAATTTAAATATTAATCTTTTTAAATTATTTTGAATATATTTTATAGAACGAATTAAAATCAAATAGAATTCTAAAGTTTGTTGTATGTAGAATACATTAAAAAAATAGTAAACACAAATCATTAATTTCTTTCCTTTACTGCAGTACATGTACATTGCGTTAAAGTCCTTTCGAAAGACAACATGTTTTTAGACTAAATAATAGGACCTATATATTGAGTAGTTAATATTTACAATTTTAAAATCATAGTTTTTGATAGAGTGTAAAATGTTTCTAAAGTCTTTTATGAAGATTATAAATAAAAGTAATTCTGGTTTATGATTAATATTTCTAAGAAATAACCCCGAATGTATATATATATATATAATCAAACCCATATTTCTTTAAAAAACGAAAATATTAAAAATTTAAATTTAAACCTTATACATTTTCAGTATATCGAAGTCTTAATAATAATATCAATAATAATGTGACAATGTAATGATCCGTTATGAAAAATACTAAGTAAATCATTATTAATTTATAGTATTATTATAATATATAGATGGTTCAATGTTTTTTTAATCAGAAAATGTGAAAATATTTAAGGGAATAACGATGACGTCATTTATTAATTTTAATAAATATACTAACCCTTAGATTTTTATAAGTTTATTATTAATTATTTTTATTTTATATAACTGTTTTCCATGAGGAGTCCTTGACCGCTCTTGACCGTCTCATTTTAAAACATAAATGAACGACTCAAGATCTCTTATAAAAATGTAAAAATTAATCTGAAGGTCAAATCAAAATAACCATCGACACGAACGAAACTGAAATCATAATATACCCGCTGTATTATATTTCCATACTATATACACAAACATCTACCACTTGGTTCTCTACCACTTGGTTAACATAACACGAACGAAGGGTAATTAACTTTAATTATTATACCATAGTGTTTGCTACTTTTGGATTATAGTGAATTTTATTATACTCGCCAGATAACATTTTTTTCATTTCAATTCATATAGTATATTATAGAAATGTCAAAAAAGGGAAAGAAAACATAAATAGACATAATCAGATAGATCATTATATCGATAAAAATTAGTGAAAATTCTAAACAGTGTCTAAAGTCATTTTTTTAGTAGCTGCATTATATCTGATCTTTATTGTTACTGTCTTAGTAATCGTCAATACTACTTATGACTTTAGTACTACTATTATAGTTAAAGAGATAAATTTTGTAATTGAAAAATTTAAATTCAAATTTAAATGTTTTAGTCATTTTTTTCTCATATAAGGTTTTCATTCATAGGTAAAAATAAAATGGTACAAAATTATTTAGAAACTTCACATTTTAGATTCTGAACGGAGTGATGGAATCTATTGGTTTTACAATGATGTGTGTTTTATTTTTTATTTTTTATTTTTTTTTTTTTTTTGTGTCTGACGACTTCTTTTTTGGCAGTAAAAATGCTTAGATTTGCTTATGTAGCAACTTTTCTGAAAGGAAAGTGAATGTAGATGGTACTTTGGCTAGTCTAAAATCCAACTTTTCAATACTTTTTAAAAAAAAAAAACGATAAAAAAATTACGAAAAACGGGAAATTTTACGCAAAATCACGTTTTTACTAATTACATTTTTTTAAAAAGCTCTAACTCAAAAACCAAAAATCGCAAAAACTTGAAATTTTCACCAAATCTTTATATTGAAGTTTTCTATCCATGGTTAAGTTTTCAAAGTATTTTGACATATTTTGACTTATTTATAGACAATTTAAATTTTCGATTTTTCTAAATTTTTCGTTTCAAAATAAAATATACTCATTACAATATTTATAAATAACATTGTATTATATTCTAGACAAACATATCTCCGTTCAGAATCGTTTTTCGTATACAATGATATCTATCATTGCATTCAAATTTAACAAATCTATTGTAATAATGACCTATCCTATAAACGAGGTGCACTCCACCCCCAATTGTACATCAGAGCGAGGACCATCCGGTTCTTTTTTTAGAATGAATGTTGAAAAAATAACTTTAAAACCATAAAAATGCACTAAAAATGTCAAAAAATGCTCTAAAAATGTAATAGTTTTAAAAATGCAAAATAAAAGTTACATTTTTTAATTCCTTGATGTATGAAATGGACTTTTTGCTTGGAAACCAATGTTTTTGGAATTTCAGAAAAAAATGCAATTTACATTCAATATATTGTGTTATTTTATTTTGACATATTTTAGATATTTAGAACATATTGAATTACCTAATATGCATATTTTGGCACTTATAAATATAATGTATAGGTATATTTATAGAAAAAATATATGTAATATTATTCATATATTATAGCGTGCATATGTGTTTGAAAATCTATCCAAATCCTAAATAGTCAATTGTAACACTCTAATTTATAAAACAAATAAATTAAGACCCTTGGTCATCACTATCCCAAGACACAAAGTAAAAATTCTTAAATACAGTTAAAACTTAAAATAAAAGAGAATTATACTTTAAATTTATAATGTAAAATTTCAAAAGAGTTATTATTAGACTAAAATAGCTTAAACCTCTTATATGAATAATTATAGTGGTAATATTAATATTAATAATGATAGCGTTTTACATTTCTGAATTAAAACACAAAACTATTGAATCCATTTCTTTAAATTAAATTATAATTTGATGCTGCTGGCTTAAAATAAAAGTTGATTTTGTGATTTGTTGTTCTGTTACTGTCGAGTTTTCATCACTCCTGTTTGAGACGTCTTCATCGCACCAATAAATAAAATAATTGTTCCTAATTAACTTATTTTTCGCAACTGTTTTTTTAGAAAAGGTTTACGATGGATAATTTAATTAACAATCCTAATTCAAGTAAGTATGATTTAAAAGTACATATATTTTCATAATAAGTACATAATAATTTGAAACAACAATTTTGCCAACAGTTTTTTAAAAACTAAATTATAAAAAATATAGTAGTACTCATAATAGAACATTTAAAATTTTTCAACGCTTTTCAAAAAACATTTGTTAAGAGCTATGTTTGTATAATATATTAAAATTAACTTCAAATTATGAAGTGTTAAATCGATAATTAGGAAAGCTATCCATTGTTAAAAATATTGGTATTAAAAAAAAACTGGTAGACAAAAAAAATGTATGAAAGCTAATTCCAACTAAGGAACTTAAACTAGTTAGAACCTAACTAATCTCGCAAGATTTAATTTTTTTAGATAAAAAAAATGCTACCAAGTTATTTATAATGTTTGTATTTGATACTTATATTTTTGTTCTAGACATTCAACCGTCGAATTTTTTTATGGAAAATCAAGTTGAACAATTAATTTGACAGTTTAAAAAATTATATATTTCAATCCCTTTGGCATACAGTAAATATAAATTTAATAATTATCTAGAGTTTTGATGATAAAATTATAACAATTACAATTTATCTATTTACTTATATAACTTTATGTTTCTATATAGTTATTGTAATTTACTATACTAGTTTATTAGTTTAATACGAGTACTTATAAAATATTAACGAAATATGAATTTAATTATCTTATTTTATTTTCTAGATGAAAAACATAGCAAAAGTATGGCCATAAAAAGAAAATTAAATAATTTTGAAACAATAGTTGCAAAAAAAAAAAAAAAATAGAGACAATAAGTTAGTACAAATTTATTTATGAATATCAAAAAATTAAAGTTAGTTAAATTTTTATATAAAACTTGAAAACATAGTTAATATTAGAAATTTAAATAATAATAAAATCTAAGTAATAAGTAACATTATAAATATTTGTTATTTAGTACAGTAGTTATGGATGTGATACATTCATAATCGCTACATCACAGTAATTTACTTTACTGGTTTATTAGTTTAACACGAGTACTTATAAAATATTAACGAAATATGAATTTAATTATATTATTTTATTTTCTAGATGAAAATACTCACAACATTATTGTATGTAAAAGAAAATTTTTTGATTCAGAAACCGAAAATCCGAAAAAATTTCGGAGATAATGATCTTTTTTAAATCGTGTTTACAATCTTGTTATATTTTTTTTTTTTTTTTTTTTTAATTTTGTTAAGTTTGTTTTTGTTCATATCATTATAAATCATTAAAATATTATATTATTTGAATTATTGTAAATAAATTAATTTTGTTCAAATTATAACTTCGCCTTTTTACTTATAAATATAAAATTCAACAAAATCTATATTTCAAATAATTTCTATAAGCCACCCCTAAACAAATTTAATGGTAAATGTTCCCTGTACAAGAGAAGTAATATTTAATTTTTTATATATAAACAGAGTGTAACAGATCTATTTGACTAATGCAAAATCGTTATCGATTTAATAGATTTTCGACTATCATGATACATATTCTGAGTAGGTATTCGAGATGTAGTAGCAAAGTTGTGTTGTTACTCATTATAAAATGTATGACTTCGAAATGTATGCTTTATTTCAACCAATCAAAACTAATAAGATAATTTTATAAAAAATATTAATAGTACATATTATTTTATGTAAGAACTTTATTATTTTTGACTTTATCCTTTTTTGAGACTCAGTGGTAGATGCAATTTCACTTGTGGCTTTATGATGATTCTAATTTGTTTTATTTAAACTATATCTTGTTCTGCACAACACATTTTTGCTTTCACGAAATATGTTTTAGAACTTTTAGAACTTTTTATAACAAAAATGTTCTAGTTTTTTATTTACTAAAATAAAAATAAATGTGAAACGTGAAGTAAGACACGGTTTAGATATAACTAATAAATTAATAAACCAAATGAAAAATACAGATCACCAGGAAAGTAAGGACTAAGGACTCTTGACAGTAGTTAACAGACAATGGTTAGTTCATGAATTAATCAACTCAAAGAGTCAACTCTTTGAATTAAACCGTAGGAGTTGAATCGATATTTCAAGAATTGGTGAGTTAGTGTCTCTGTTCAACCAACTTATCAAATCCAATTCACGAATCACTAATCACTTATCTCAGAAACTCAACTGATACACCACTCTTGACTTTCGACCACAGATATATAAAACAACAAGATATCTGACATTTTTTTTTTATAATCGGTGATAAAAAAATTTGGCTCGTACAAAATACTTGAAAATGTAATAGAAAATTCCACAGAAGTAGTTCTTATTGACATTCAAAAATTATTAAAATCCATATGCACAATTTTTTTTTATAAGCGTTTGAACAGGGAATATTGACATAAAATTACATGTAAAATATAATATAATGTATAATATTCTAGACTGACAAACTATGTCGCTGTATGCAACTGCCAACCCATCCTAATTGAAAAATATATTTATCGTTTCAAAACAAAATATACTTTTTACAATATTTATAAATAACAATGTATTATATCCTAGACAAACATATTAACTCCGTTCAGAATCGTTATTCGTATACAATGATATTTATCATTGCATTCAAATTTAACAAATCCATTGTAATAATGACCTATCCTATAAACGAGGTGCACTCCACCCCCAACTGTACAGCAGAGCGAGGCCCATCCGGTTCTTTTTTATAATTGAATATTATGGTGAATGTAATATTCTAAAAATATTCTAGTAATTATTGAGTTAAATAATACTATATATTACTTATTAATAACTTATAGTTAAATGTTAATTTTTTTTAAAATAATATATAAATATATATATATACACTCATATTTTAACATTTTATAAATTATTTTTGAAATTTATATTTATATGTTTCAACCTCAATTTTATAAAAAAAAAACAAAAATAATAATAATAAAAAGTAAAACAATAAAATTATATTTAATTTAAACTTATATTACAACAGTACAATATTTTCTTATAACTGTGAATAATGTTTGTATAAAAATTCGTGAAATAACGAGTACTGATTTTATTAATATTCATTTAATTGAATGTGACTAAAAGTAAATAGTTAGCGTGTAAACTCAAAATGGTCATAATGTAGTACTTTATAAACTTTTTAAATCAACACTCATAATTATAGCTAGGTATATATATTAGTATATTAATTTCTGGTATTAAAATTAAAATACATTCAGTTTACAAGGTTATGACCTTTTACATATTTAATTTATTTTTTTTCATGAGAAAAAATATATAATTAATTAATTTACTTTAAAATATTATTTAAGTTGATTTTAATATAATTTAATTCAATATAACATAATATACAATTAAATTAATGATTTTTATTAACTTCTTCAAAATCTACAAGTATGAAATATTGATATTACAATCTATAAACTAAAATTTTATATTTGCAGTTTTCAATTTTTATCATTCTACTTTAAATACCTGTATTAAAAATACAAATTAAACTTTTCATAATTTTAATTTTGATATGTAATATTAATTTAATAATAGATGCTTAGATCATAGATGAATAAAAATAAGATATGGATATGGATATGGATTATTATTATATAATATTTGATAATAAGTTAATAAATATTATTTTCAAACAAACATAAAATATAAAAAACTATATACAATTATTTTAACGATAAATGGTTGATAAATTAATTTAAATAATTAATAAATAATATATATAAATTAAATTAACATTTACATGTACTGTCTAACCTTATCGGTCGTAATATCGATATATCGTAATATCGTATTATTGACCTCCACAGTTACGATTAAAACATACATTACAGATATGTAAACTGCAATATTATAATCCAAATTAATTAAAATGCAATTAGAGTAAAAACCCCAATCTAGAGATACCAAACTTCAATCAAAAAATGTACACTAAAACGATTTAACTCATAAGAAATCAAACTTCATATTACAAAAACAACTCTCCTCATTGCCTATCAACTATAGTAACGGCATAATATCTTCAAAATCTGTAACACATGATCATAATAAAACTATATCCCTAATTAAAAATACAACGATTACCTCTCAAAAATCTTTTTAAGAGTAAATTCCACAAAAAGTACCAAACCATCAATATTGACATTATCGATAAAATTAACCAAAAAAATTACATATTCGCTGTTGCCGAAAATGTCGATTCATAAAATATATTTACCTCCCATGTTTCCAAAGATAGATACTGTATATATATATATATATATAGGTATCTTTCTTTGCGAAAATTAGTCGATATAATTGTTAATCACACTGAATCAATTGTATGAAATAACCGGCGGAAGACATAAGCGCCAAAATAAGATAAGAAAAAAAAGTCGTATCGTACAAAAGCGCCAAAATCCAAGGTACCTGTGAGCCACGGTTAATAGAAATTAAATAACAGATATTAAAATATTAAATTAAACTTTATATTATATTATATAGTTAATTTCATTCATTTATTTCGATGACCCAAGCTTTGAATTTTCCGAAACCACGATTGCCCTAAATAAAATTTACAACATTTTATTTTTGAGTTTGGAAAAACTGCTAAAAATCCATCATGTGCTGTTTTTTCAAAATTAACTAAAAATGTTTTTGGAGAAAATTCTAAATTATAGTTTTCACACAATTTTTGTATGTATTTCCACATAGATTCTTAGCACTTTGATGTTTTAATTGGTAGTAGACAGTCAATTAAATGTAAATATCTTCCACAGCTATACATTAAACTTTTTATTATATTTTAATTTATTATCAACATAATATTAAAATAACATAATTTTTATAAAATATAGAAATTTTTAAATAATCACCTACTTAATACCTATATAAAATATTAACCTTTATATAACCTTTAGGGCTTATGTCATATGTTAGGTAAAGCAGGTATACAATATTATATTGGCACTTATATCCTACAGATTTTGGCGCAAATGATAGGTCATTTTTGTACCTTTGGCGCTTATGTCATATCAATAATTTCGGCTATTCTGTTTTTATATAATTTGTCGTGACTATTATTCCATTGTGAATTTAAAATCACTATGATTTGTAATTATAGACTCAATTCTTCAATTTCATTATCCTCTCCGTATAATTTTCAAAAAAATATTTATAATTTAATCGATCGGCATTAAAGAATGGTTAAGTTTTCCAAGTATTTTGACTTATTTATAGACAATTTAAATTTTCGATTTTTGTAAAATTTTTGTTTCAAAATAAAATATACTTATTACAATATTTATAAATAACATTGTATTATATTCTAGACAAACATATCATCTCCGTTCAGAATCGTTTTTCGTATACAATGATTCCTATCATTGAATTCAAATTTAACAAATCCATTATAATGACCTATCCTATGAAGAGTCGCACTTCACCCCCAAGTGTACAGCAGAGCGAGGCCCATCCGGTTCTTTTTTATATATGTTAGCGGCAATGTGTATAATATTGGTATTTTATAAAATGCCTAGGAATTCTATGTAATACCTGGTGATTTTAAAAAAAGTGTATAATATATTTTTTTTTACATACATTTCCTAAACATTTTGTATAGTAACTAGGCATTTCATAAAATGACAAACAACAAATTGGCAATCTGTAGAATAGTGATATAACCCAAATAAATAGATTTCCTTCTATCATAATTAAGACAATTATTAATTTTATTAGCACACAAACAAATATTTATTACAAAGTACCTAGGTATCATTAATATTACAGAATATAATGCATAAAAATGAAAAAAAAATTATTATTACCATTATATTATTCTATAAAATACAAAAATCTATGTACTTTTTTAAATTTATTTTAAATTTCGTTAAGACAAAATAAATGTTACTAAAAGTATTCTATTATTACAAAAAAAAAAACATTATATTTCATATGATTAAGTTTATAAAAAGTTGTTAAATTTATTTATTACAACACTGTAGGTTAGGATGACATTTTGAATTGCATATAATTTTATTTTTTAAACACTTACATCTGTTATTTTGGCATCTTGTCGAACATGAACATTTAATAAAGCCTTGTCCAGATCCAGCTTCTTGAGTGGCAATAGATCGTAAACCCAATTGTTTTTCGTGGTTTACTTCCTCTAAATCCACAAAATTTTGTTGACAGACTGTAATTGGGATCTGGCATAAAGTTGTTTCAGAACACCTAATGAAAACAAATACAAAAAATACAAATAAATAATTAAAAATTTACGAAATTATCAATTAAACAATAGGTAGGTACCTGTTTTATTTCCTAAACGATAAAATCCATCTTCTGTAACTTCCAAAACACACGCCAAAACATTATGAGCTTCTCCTCGTCCTCGATCAACATCTGAAATTGGTACTCTTACTGTGTTTCCAACAAGTGCCGGAGGGAATTTTTTATTTGATCTAGTTTTCATGTTTATAGCCTGTAATTCTAAATTACAATGTGCTTCTCTTCTCTGGTTTTCGGTTTTTTTAGTTCTGATACAAAGCTTACATAACAAGTCTTTCTCCACAGATATTGTGCCACTCGCATGGATTTTGCTATCACATGTTAGACATTGAACCATATTTTTATCGTTTTCTTCTGAGCACATCAAATAATTCCCCTTATTTATACTATTATCAACTGTACAAATATCTTCGTTAATTGTAGTTATAAATCTTCGTCATTGGTAGCAATATTTTCGTCGTCCTTAGAATTTCCCGTATTTATATTATTATCAACTGTACAAATATCTTCGTCGATCGACGTGATATTATCTTCGTCATTGGTAATATTATTTTCGTCATCTTGATTAGTTGGGCCAATGAAATTGTGATCTACCAACTTAAGAAGGCTCTCTTCATCATCTAAATCTTTTAAAATATATGGTGGTAGAAATGATGTATCTAAACCAACTTTCATTTTACAACCAAAAAGTGCTTCGTAAGGTGACCTATTTATACCTTTATGATAAGCTCGATTTTCATCAGTTGAATAAATCTTAGACCTTCACTCCACTTTGAAGTGTTATTGTCCCTCATCCATGTCATCAACATATTTTGAATGTCCTGGTTTGCCCGTTCGACACTTCCCTGACTTTGGGAATGTCGAGGTTTTCCATGAACGATTTTTAAATCGGGCCAATAATTTTTCAAGTTAGAAACAATTTGATTGGAAAATTCACGACCGTTGTCGGATTGTAATATAGAAGGTGCTCCAAGTAAAGTGAAAATATCAATTAAATTATAAGCCACTTCTTCTGCAGTTTTTGTCTTTAATGGTTTTATGACGATAAATTTAGTTAAATGGTCCTGATATATCATTATAAATTTAAAAAGTTTATCAGCATTTGATTGAAAATCGATCAAATCAACTTGACAGCGACTATTAAATTCACTAGAAATGATGGGTTTCACTACTAATCCTTTTCTAATTTTTTTGTGTTTTAATTGACACAGTTCGCATAATGACAAATAAAGATCTACTTCGAAGCGCGTAATATTTTTAAACTTACTATTAAGCTCATACAACATTCTGTCTCGTCCTCCATGTCCTAACGATTGGTGAGCATCATGTAACACATCAAAAACGTCACTTTCTTTTATATAATATAAAATATTGTTATCATTATTTTTAACAGGATAAATTAATTTACTATTATTATTAACGACCAAAATATCATATTTTTTAAGTAACCAATAGTCACGCGGCTCTTTTTTTTTTTTGTTTTCGATTTAGCACTATCAACATCTTTAATTAATTGATAATATCGCTCATCAGTTAAAAACACACTATTTTTCAAGTCACATTGACGCTTCAATAACTCGGCGTTAAAACGAACTTTCATTTCGCGCACTCGACTCTCCACGCACGACATTTTGTCAAAGACTGAAATGTAAATGATAAAATAGTATAAGAGTAAAATATGACTACGGTGACAAAAATATCGCGTTATCTGTCGGCAATCGGAATTCTACTTTATAGATTACAGATTACAGATTACTAATGGATTTATATATTGTCAAATATCAATAGGTACTGATTATATGGATTTAATATATTACCTATACATTGTTTGGCATTTTATATAATGCTTAGGTAATTTAAACAATTTTATAGATTGCCGGGTGTAGTTGGTATTATATAGAATTCCTAGGCATTTTATAAAATACCAATATTATACATATTGCCGCTAACATATATAAAACTTACGCGATCTAGTGTTTTATTTCATAACTAATAATTGATGAATTAATACACTTCATAGCCAAGATCGCGCTTTTGTTTACAGACAGTTTGTAAGTGTATTACACTTAATATACGTTTTAATATTAATGCAATATTTTAAATATTACATATTATGTATTTATATAAATAATAATATATATAATGTGAACAGAGAAACATAATTGTGCGTATATAATATACTACTTAATTTCTTAAAAAAATATTTGTTGAAATATTATCTAATTATCTATCATTTATCTATTCATATTTATCAGTTAAATGTAATTGTAGGCCTAAATAAAACAAAAATAACAAAATTGATTTAACTATACAAATTATATTTTAATACATTATAGAATAACTAAAAATCAATAACTCAGTATGTTATATCATTAGCCATTGGGTATTGGTTATAGAATAGATTTATACAATTGTACGTAATAGTAGTTAATTTTTTTTATTTTGACTTGTCTTTTAAGCAATACGATGAAGTTAAACATGCTTATAAATATTTTGGCAGATGACCTATTAAACAACAGATATAAATATAAATTTAAGTAAACAAACCAAAAGAATTAATAAATGATAGTATATGGGTAATAATGAAGCTAGACTTAAGGAAAAGCTTAGAGTCGGGTATGATTCAAAGAAAGAAAGATAAGAATGAAAAAAAGTGTTTCTAACCTTTGATTAGTTACTTAATACATTTTTATGTATAATGGTTGACTAAAATTTAAATTGGTAAGGGCTATTCATTATTTTTCATACACTATAATATTGCACCGCATATTAATAAATTATTACTTAATAGTATTTATATTTATAAGGCTGCTTTAACGTAATAAACCAAAGATTTAAAGTTTATAAAATTAAATTAAAATTCAAGTAGAAACATATTTGAGTATAAAAAATAATATAACGTAACATTCTGACTAATAAATCCAGTGTGTCCTTTGAGACCTAAAGTGTCGCATCCCTGATATAATTATTGCATCATATAAATTATTCCCTTTAAAGTAAGTTACTTGATAATACATAAAATATTATAAGTATTGTGAAAAATCTATATTATTTCTATTTATATAAGAATAATTGTTTTACAATTTTTGAAATATTTCCCTAACGTTAGGCTTTAGGTGACTCCTACCAATTATCAAATACAATGAAATGTATCAATTATAATTAATAATCAGTATAAACTTATATATTAGATAAAAAATATATAGTATCTAACTTCACAAATAGACAAATAGCTGAATGATTTTCGTTTTAAATATTAATTGTTCAACGAAACTAATCTACCTTTAATTTTTTATCAATTTTACAAATTTAATGTAAAATAAATAAATTAATGGACTTTCAATTTTCGTTAATTTTATAGTAACGATTTAATAACTATTATAATTATACTATATTTTATTTTCCAATAGAATTAATATTGCGATAATACCTTAAAACTTTTATAAGATGATACCACGAATGACTGATCATCTTCTAACTGATCTAAACTAACAACCCTGACACCATCCATAGAAAATAAATAACGTGCACCACGAGGCAAATCCATTCGTGTCGATAATTTGTCTAATAATGCCTCTAAGTTACCAATATCTCTTCCTGGTCGGAAGCGCAATTCTAATCCCGGAAAGTATAAATCACCATTTTTATAAAATGTTACCTGCAAATAAATAAGATTTGTATTACAAAATGTTTAACATGATTATATATTTAATATTACATAAACTTATTATGTTTGATAAATTATTTATTTATAATTTTGTTCAAGTTTGAATTATTCTTTATATATATATAACAATAGTATAGATTTTTATCAATTTCATGAATTTAATTCTTTTAAACTTTTTTTCTAGTTTAAAACCTGTTTATTAATATGACTGTACAGTTTAGAATTGTATTTATTGAAATTTACAGTTAAGGACATAAGAGTAATAAAAAACAATAATCGATTTTATAATGTTTATGTATATGGTGAAGATATTCTTCAGATATAATGATAAATAAAATACTATACTGGAAAAAATAAATAAAAGTATTTATACTGCTTTTCAACTTAATAAATAAATTATATCATTTAATTATAAGATATCTGAAAAGTTCCAATTAAATAATGAAATATTACTCCTGACACGTGTATAACGTTCAAAATAATTAATGTAGTTTATTGTTACATAGTGTATGTTAGTTTATTGCTAAGTTAGTTGTAAATACGTTATGTGACAGTATAAATAAAAATCTAAAAATTATAACTTACATTTTACGCAATTTTTGAAATTTTTGAAATTTTAACTGCAATTTTATTGAATTTTCTTGATTTAAACACTATTAAACTATTTTTCATAGAATTTCTTTAAAATTATTTAAACAAGTTTAAGTTTGAAGTATACGAGTATAATTTATTGATATATATTATTTAAATGATTTATTGTGTATTGACATATTATCGTTACAATAATTTGATAATTTTAAAATTATATCGGTTTTGTCCTAAATGGAATAATAGATTTGTCATATTTATAACTCATATAGATAAGATTATATTTAACTAGAATAAGTGTAATTTGTAAACGTGATTTTTTGATAATCTGTTCTTCAGTCAATCCACGAATTTCATATGATTACATAATTTTATTTTTTTTTAAAAAATACTTAAAATTAAGCAATTTTTTTTAGCTTTTTAATAAAAAGAACATTTCAGTTTGAAATATAAAAAATAATCATATAGTTTAATGTTATTCGTTTTTATATATTTTTGTTATATATTTTCTCGATATGTTTTAGAGTTACAAGATTTTGTAGCATTTTTTTAAAATATTGAAGTTCTATAAATCATAACGAAACGTAAACGTTATTTTTTTTAGTACAAATTTTAATTTTTCAAATGCATTTTTCGATATTTTTTAGCGCAATATTACAGATTATTAAATTATTAAAAATAAAAATTAATCTAAAGAGTTTTAATATTAAGATTTATTACATTATTAATTTTAATTGGAGTTTTAATAATTTAAAATATTTATAATACCCAATTTAAGTAAATATATGCTTGTAAATTATAGCCTAAAACAATTATACTAAACAACGATATGCCTTTTTTACATGTGACAAGCATTCGGCCGTGAGACTAAATATCTTGCTCGTTTTAGGAAAATTGGACGAGTCGGATACAAACATTTTATTCGCTGAGCCGAGTAACAACAGGTTAAAATGTCATTGAATTAACAACTATAATATAGTTCACACCATACACGACTGTCGATTTAGACAGATCAAGTACAGTACGTCTTAATTGTGGGGCAGTCATTCAGCTCAGCTAATAGAAACTGTTTCTATTCATTCGTCCGCTCATTTTACTCGTCTGATTACTAGGCTGAGTATTGGTTCCTTACAGTTACGCCGAACACATTATTTTATGGGACAGTTTGCCCCTGTATTTAACTATGGTAGTGGGTATTTGGTGATTGTGAGGATGTGGGGTAGTGAGGTGGGTGTAGGGTAGTTGCTTGGTGTTAGATGGTTGGGTTGATAAATTTACATCCTAGTTAGTAATTCTTAGGAATTTATAAATTAAGTGACAGCTGATCTGTAGATGATAGAATATTATGATGCGATAGAGCAATTCGCCTATCAATGCATGTTTTTATACCATAACAAGTATAAAGACGTACATTGACATATATCTATTTCGCATACATGATGAAGCTAAACACCTTTTGGAACTCAGAGTTCAAAAGTGATTATACAGCATGCAAATACATCTTTTAACCATTTTAAGGTAGTTACTTAAATTACCTTTTTTAATAATTTACCACGTCAAACATTTTTTAAACATTTTTAGATTCTGAGTGAAACGAGGGAGCTATTGGTTTTACCACGATGTATGATTTTTTATTTTTTGTGATTGTTGACAACTTAACAACTTTTGAAAGAGTGCTCCAATCGAAAACTTTCCAGAAGGTTTTCGATTCGAAATTGTATCCCATTGGTGCATTAAGGAAGTCATTTTTTAGATTCTGAATGGAGTGAAGAATGTATTGATTTTACAATGATGTGTGTTTTTTTTTTTTTTTTGTGTCTGTCGACACGTTTTGGGGTAGTAAAAATGCTTCGATTGCCTTATGTAGCAACTTTTCTGAAAGGAAAGTAAATCTAGTTGGTACTTTGGGGGATCAAAAGTAAAAAAATTTCAATATTTTTTAAATGCGACGGGAAAAACCATAAAAAAATTTGGGAAAAACGGGAGTTTTTACGCAAAACCAGTTTTCGACATAATCAAATTTTTTATTTTGCTATAACTCAAAAACTAATCGATGTAAATACTTGAAATTTTCACCAAACGTTTAGATTAGCGTTCTCTATACACCACTAAATTTTCAAAGTATTTTGACTTTTATTAAGCTATTTATAGACAATTGAAATTTTCAATTTTTTTAAGTAATTTTTTTTTAAATAACGATAAAATTTTTTTGGCTGCCTAGAAAATCTTGAAAATTTAATACAAGGTTTCTTATAAGTTGTTCCTTAACTGATAAAAAAAAATCTAAAATCGTAAGTCACAATTTTTTTTTATAAGTGCTCAAAGTTCCAATTTATACGAAATATGTAAAAATCACGATAATTTGCAAGTTATTTTGTAGATAAAAATTCATAAAATTTTTTCTGTTCATACTTAAGGTTCAAAATTTTAACACGAGGTTATCTATAAGCTACTCTTCAAAAATCTTTAAAAAAATTTCTACCGGAATTAGAGGAAAAAATTTTATGACTGTTTGAAATTTAAATATTTACGAAATTGCATAAAATAGCGATTTATTCTCAAACGATTTTAAATATTTTTTATAATTCAAAAAGTATAAGTCGCAGATTTTTGAAATTTCTACCAGTTGTTAAGATTGGTATTTCTTTTATGTCATATTTTTTTCAAAATATTATATTGATTTTTAAGCCACTTATAGGCATTTAAAATATTCGATTTTTTTACATTTTTTTTTATAATCGGTGATAAAAAAAATTTGGCTCGTAAAAAATACTTGAAAATTTAATAAAAGATTTCACAGAAGTAGTTCTTAATGTCATTCAAAAATTATTAAAATCCATTGGCACAATTTTTTTTTATAAGCGTTTGAACAGCGAATATTAACAAAAAATTACATGTAAAATATAATATAATGTATAATATTCTAGACTGACAAAGATATCGGTTTTTTTTTTAAAATGCTCTAACTCAAAAACAAAAAACCACAACAACTTGAAATTTTCACCAAATCTTTATATTGACGTTTTCTATACATGGTTAAGTTTTCAAAGTATTTTGAAATATTTTGACTTATTTATAGACAATTTAAATTTTCGAATTTTCTAAATTGTTCGTTTTTAAACATCTATAAAATTTAATTGGTTTATAATAAGTTAAACTTATCGTAACTAAAAAATATCGGTGATCGGTTTACTCAAATTTTTTTTATATACCCTTAAAGCTCAAATTTGTATAAAATGTGTAAAAATCACGATAATTTGCAAGTTATTTTGTAGATAAAAATTCATAAAATTTTTTCTGTTCATACTTAAGATTCAAAATTTTAACACTAGGTTATCTATAAGTTACTCTACAAAAATCTTTAAAAAAATTTCTTCCGGACTTAGAGGAAAAAATGTTATGACTGTTTGAAATTTAAATATTTACGAAATTGCATAAAATAACGATTTATTCTCGAACGATTTTTAATATTTGTTATAATTCAAAAATTATAAGTCGCAGATTTTTGAAATTTCTACCAGCTGTTAAGATTGGTATTTCTTTTATGTAATATTTTTTTCAAAATATTATATTGATTTTTAAGCCACTTATAGGCATTTGAAATATTCGATTTTTTTACATTTTATTTTTATAATCGGTGATAAAAAAAATTTGACTCGTAAAAAATACTTGAAAATTTAATAAAAGATTCCACAGAAGTAGTCCTTATTGTCATTCAAAAATTATTAAAATCCATAGGCACAATTTTTTTTTATAAGCGTTTGAACAGCGAATATTGACATAAAATTACATGTAAAATATAATATAATGTATAATATTCTAGACTGACAAATGATATCGGTTTTTTTAAAATGCCCTAACTCAAAAACGAAAAACCGCAACAACTTGAAATTATCATTAAATCTTTATATTGACGTTTTCTATACAAGGTTAAAATTTCAAAGTATTTTGACATATTTTGACTTATTTATAGACAATTTAAATTTTCGGTTTTTCTAAATTTTTCGTTTAAAAATAAAATATACTTATATAATATTTATAAATAACATTGTATTATATTCTAGACTAACATATCATCTCCGTTCAGAATCGTTTTTCGTATACAATGATACCTATCATTGAATTCAAATTTAACAAATCCATTATAATGACCTATCCTATGAAGAGTCGCAATCCACCCCCAAGTGTACAGCAGAGCGAGGCCCATCCGGTTCTTTTTGAATTTTTCAACGGTTTTTCCAATACATGCGAAAAACTAACGAAAAATTGCAAAAATTTACGGCACATCGGTTTTCAAAAATATTGAGTTTTAATTTTCATTATAACTCAAAAAATATTGATTAAAAAAACTTGAAATTTTCACACAATATTTATAAGGCAATTATCTAGAGATATTTTGAATTTCGGATGGTTTTGAGTTTTTTTTTGTGTTATTTATAAACCATTTGAAATTTTCGAGTTTTAAGATGGTTAAATTTACAATAAATTATTCACTCATAAAGCCGGTCATTATTTTAGTCTAACTTTTTGGGTGGTAGTGTTAATAAATTTGTATACTTTTCCCCACCAAATTAAATACAATTCGGTGCCTCTGGTTCCTTAGTTTCATACGGGACAGTAGTCGACCTAATTCACTCCCTCAGCCAAGTGCTTGTCACATGTAACAGGGCATTATGATAATAAAACTATTTTTTCATTTATATTGTTTTAATAACTATTCTCACTTTTCTTGCTTTCCAATAAGATAGATGATTGTATTTTTCTTTGGCTATTCTAGATGCAGCAAATCCAGGAACTGCAGCTGGCATTACCGATGACGTTTCACTTCCATTGTCATTCCCTGGACTAGCAACTCTGCTGTTAGGTACACTCTGCCAGTATCCCGCAGGACCAATATGTCCCATTTGTTGGGTTTGACGTGGCGGTACCTATGAATTATTAGAATTAAATTTATCACTATGCATCTATATAAAAATAATTTAAAATAATATTACACCTATTTCTATATTATATATTTTATCGATAGATTAATCTAATTTGTATTCTTGTATTAATTCAATTGTTTAAATAAGAACGGAGCCTACACAGGATGGAAAGATGGAACTTGCAATATGTCATAAAATGTCAGCTCATAACTGAAGTCAAGAATAAATATTAATATATTTTTTTGTATTTTGATTATAAATATATAATATGAATCCTATTGAAAAAGTATAAAACTTTAAAAATTAAAAAATAAATATGTCTCATAATGTTGCAATTATTTTTAAAATGTTGTTGTTATATTTGATAAAATAACAGTTATATTTTATATGATAAATAAACCATTCAAATTTTTATCTAATTGTATACATATTATATAGGTAAGCCATCATTGGTTTAATTTTTATGATTATACTCTAATGTTTACTAAATTTTAGGGTATTTAAAGTTTTAAATTCATTATTTACAATTATATCAGATTTGTTATGTGTTATCAACTGAATATACTACTCCATCTTACTTCTTGATATTCTTCATCTTCACTCTCAGACTTGTTGTCTGGTTGTGGGACATTTAATCTGGCCGGGGCTACAATCTCTTTCACATTTGGTTCATGTTTTTCTTCACTGGGGTCTGTTGCAATATTGTCCCGTTCTCCCATTGTACTGGATGGACGGGATGACGGTTGAACAACGACCGTTGGGGCCAACATTTTGCCAGTTCATCAAGTATATTTCATCTAAATATCATATTAAAAATTATTTAATGATAAAAAAATTGTATATTAATAATTATAAGTATAACTTGGTCCAAGCATTTACTCATTTATATTCAACATCAATAATTAATTGTAAAACATCTCTATTTCCAATTATCATTGAATATTATTATATTCACCACATATAAAAGTTGCTTTTAGGACTCTTCGGTCAACTTATCTTGAAATCTAAACAGAATCACCAATAGGTACAACTCAAAATTACTTCATTGACATTTTATATTAGGTTATTTGTCAATAATACTGTTATTGTCATAAGTATTGAACTCAAACCCAAAATCTAAATCTAATGATTTTTACAAAACCAAAATAATTCAAGTATTATCATTTATTTTAAGAACTATTTTCATAGTTTCATTCAAATCATTATATAGTCAAACATAATTTTTTTTTGTACTCGTAATTCTTAAAATTAATTTTTTATGTAATTCAAATTGATTGCACAAATCAAAACTAAGTTAGGATATAAAATATTTTGTTAAATCTTTTGATATTGGTACATATAAAGTTGTATTTATATAAATATGATAACTATCTTACATATATAACTACAATACGAGGACAGTACTTGTAATTACACAAAATGTATTCATCCTGACAACTTAAATGATTATAAAAAAAAAAAATGTAAATATATTTTTATTTAAAATTAATTTACAAAAGAATTTACAAAGAAGGATTTTATCTAGTCTTTAAAGCTAACAAAGGTAAATTAATTAATTTAATAAGTGTAGGATAGTTGTATTATTGTAAGTGCATATTTTTGATTAATGATATAAAACTGAAGGGCAAAAAAAATTTCAAAATAATATCAATATTAGTTTTGATTTATTTTGTATGCGCAATGTGCATACAAAATCTATGTTTATATTCTTATACACTGTACCAATTTTGAATGATATTTAAAAAAACATATAAAGAATTTTTTTAAATTAAATAGTAGGTAGAATTATAATATCATAGCTCATTATAATAATTGACCCCAAATTTAAAAAAATGTATGTTTTCCAAATTGTTTACTGCATTAATAATTATTGTGTTCAAAAGTCAATATATGTATTCAATACTTTTCAATAATAATAATATATAATCTGATTGAATAGAATGTTTTAATTAATAATTTTAACTAAACGAAATTGGAGAATCATTAAATATTAAATTATTAAGAAAAATAATAGTTGTTAAGCCTATATTAAATTTTAAATCAAAACTGATACATAAATGAGCTACAAAATATATAATACGTCTATATACTTAACGGAGATATCGCATTATTATATTTAAACAACTGCA
This sequence comes from Sipha maydis, assembly GCA_034509805.1. Lineage (NCBI taxonomy): Eukaryota > Metazoa > Arthropoda > Insecta > Hemiptera > Aphididae > Sipha > Sipha maydis. The sequence continues at coordinate 179,172 of JASXSY010002273.1, read as the reverse complement.
CATGCATTTATACAATTATTATAGATAAACCTTATACACAATCCATGTTTATTTATTTAATTTATGAAACAATTAAAAATATACATTAATGAATAAAGGTTTAAACAAATTTTAATTAAATTTGCGAGAGGTCATTAATTATCTTAGTTTTTATTGAACGTATAATATTTAACGATTACTGCTAAAAATACTTAACGTTTCGTACTTCCTTTTAATATTCTCTTAATTTTACCATGTGCACTTGAATCGTATAATGACAACGTGATAAGATGAAAACACACAACAAACCCGATTATAAATCGACAGATTTTTTAAAATGTTAAAACTTTAACGTCTATCACTGACCACTATAATCGTCGTACACTTGGTTTATACAGCGGTAAAACTACGGATAGAGTTTAGAAAGTTGAGAAAGCACACCCCTCGCGCTGCTGGCGACTGTTGACCACTGGTCACGCAATTCTTGACCAACCACGTTTGTGCCTAACATTACCTTGAGCTCAATAGGTTTTCCATGGGCATTACATCTGGAAGGGTAAGTTTCGTTGGCGAAAATGTGCAAAACACAAAATCAACATGCACGCGTCATCAAACTGCGATCCCAATCAAGTGATATTGTTGAAAACGTTTCGCGTACAAAACAAACTCATGTAATTACAGTCGTTGTATTAGAAAATTATTTTTATATGATCTAAAAAAAATAATCTGGAATTATAATAAACATCAAATTGTGTAGGTACACGATACATTTTATGTAAATGTACTCATCGTCTCATAATATCGTTACACCAACCATACAATTATAAAACAGACCGGTAACCAAGATGTACTTACATGATTTTTATTCACCATTCATTATAAAACGTATCATCTTTATGTAAATGTAATTTTTACAACGGACATATCATTAAAACGTAATCAAGAGAGATCACGGAGAATGATATTATTGGCATGCGAGTTATTTATTAATTTATCAAGAACATTACTATTGTAAAAAAATAAAACATTAGTAAAATAATAAAAATATATTAATACTTTGTAAAAAACGTACGACGTCTTGTGTAATACTGTTTCATTTCGTTTATAATCCAAAAATATTATATCAATAAGTTTCTAATTATTCCTATATACAATATTTTATCACTATTATTTAAATGTTAAAAATCTTTATGAATAAAAATTTAATTATATATTATAACTCTTATTTTTGGTAATAGCATAATAATATTTATTTGTAAACACTGCGCATTTCCTTTCAATTTTTATATTTCACTTCTACTACTCAAGTGGAATAGACAGATTTCAAAACACTACATGGTCTGTCTATTATTACACGCAATATGGCTCGACAAGTCGTTGTTTATAATATTCATTTAATTGTGTTGATAAGTTAAATGCATTTTTTTCTTTTCCCAATACAATATAATGGTACTTTACCGTTATCATAGGCCTAAACGATTCCACTATAATATACCAGTAAGGTTGTGATCACCAAATATTCGTTAAAATTAGTTCGTTGATCTTCCGTGAATACCTATTTCAATTATGTCAATGCGTCCATTATTGTGAATACATTTATATGCCACTGAAAACTTAATATTAAATAAATATAATAATTCAATACGAATAAAGATTATTTCAATATTTCAATATTATTATGTATTGAAAATAAATAATAATTGTATAGTGTAGTATAGGTATAGGAAGTTTTTTGTATATAATTTAGGAAGCTGTTGCCTTTAATTATATAGTATATTTTGCTTATTTCAGTAAAAATTGAAAACATATTTTATAATAATTAATCTTTAATAATTTAATGCGAATTAGCTCGATTATAGTATGTTATGTAATTTATGTAGAATGAGCAATTGCATGTGATGTGATTTTTTTTAACACAATACCCTCTCAAAGGCCTAATACATATGTAGAAGATCGTCAATATTTGTTTGATAATAATTTATTTATGATAAATGTAAATTTTTTAAATTAAATACCTAAAAACCAATAATTATAATAAAATAATACATATTATAACAAATTGTATAATATTTTTAGCACAAACAATAATTCATATTCAAAATTCAGTATTTTCTCTAAGATCGGTAAATAATTTTTGAAATAATAACAAAAATTAAATGATAGAAAATGTATTTACACGTACAACGTACATAGAACTATATTATATTCGAGATGTATTTCACTAGCCATCACAATAAATAGTAAACATATTTTTATACAATTAAAACGGGTCTATGTACCATAATAAACAACTTTGGTCGTTTAATATTTTTAAAAAGTAGGCATTATATTAATGAATCGAAAACAAATATTTAATCAATACGATAAAGATTAACGGTGTATCAATCAATGCATTTATATCATGTTTGCAAGTTAAATAATTGTTGTTATAATATAATAAATTTTATTTTATTTTTTTATATTACATGCATTGGATATGTATATTGTACATGTATACTTTAAAAGTATCTATAAATCTGAAACAAGCTTTATTTTTTTATTATACCCGTTCATTTAACGCAGATTATTATACACTGACTAATTTGTATGCACAATTTAATATCGAACAATCGAGTTCTTAACGAGCTTTTCACATGCTATAATCGTATTAAATTTTTAAAAAAAAAGGTTTAAATGATCGCGATAGATGATTTTTGTGTCTATTATTGTGTGCCAATTTAAAAAATATTATCTTATACGAGCTTTTCACTACCTCTTATTGTAACTAAATATTGTTGAATGACAGTAAGACACAATAATTTATGAATACACTTCACTGTTTATCATACCTAATCATCGCATGTTAGTAATTACAGATTTTAATGAAATTTTTTGATTAAAAAAATTAAATAATATAATTGAGCTACTATGTAGCATACTATGTAGTAAAGGTTATATTAATATAATGTTTCGAATCATGGAGATCAAATTTTATTTGAATAATACAATGTACATCGAAGTTGGTTCTTCAAGTTTTTATTTCTGTTTATAGTCAATGCATTTTATGCTTTGGCTTTTTAATGTTCTTATACAACAGTCCACATTTTCACTGATTATAAATTATCGTAGATAAATACTTAATATTTTAATTTATAAATTAATCTAATCTAACCTACAAAAAGTCAACGAAATTATTTGGGTTGAACAGTATATAATTTAATGATATAAAACATTTTAATATAATAATTTTTATTATTCATGATCAAAATTAAAATATACATATTTTTATTTTTCTGAACTCTTGTTTTGGCTCTTTAATATACAATTTATGTAGCGTGATATACGCTTAGGTCCTGTCAAAAAAAAAGATTAATGACCTTTGTTTTGAAGAATATTGTATAAATATTAAAGAAATTATAAAAATAAGAAAAATTAATATAATTAAATAATAATTTGATAATCTTTTTCAAAAGACATCGATAACAAACTTCAACAATCCGGAATTTTTCGTAAGTTGTGAAACTAGTTGCACTAAATATATATATATATATAAAAACGATTGAATTAAAAACTTCTCGATTATAATCTAGTTATCTTCATAAGACTTTAATAACAAATTATGTTAAATATATACAAACCTACAATTATATGTTTTATTTAAATTCACCAAAACTAAGCTGTATTCAATTTGACCAAATGTAAATGATGATTACTTTAGGTATAATTCATATGTTTAGTGTTTGGTTATAACATATACATACACTTGGATAATTTACAATTAAATAACCTACTTTTGTATTTTAGGGAAAATACTATCAATGTAAACGTAAATAAAAGTAAATAAAAGGTACAATATATTATGTTATATGTTTTTTTCGTTAAATATTGTATGTTTTAAAGGAACGAGGTTTAAGTCATATGAATTTTAGATAAGTTTTTTTTTATTATTATTATTATAGCTATCAGTCAGTCACTATTATAGCTCAACAATTAAATAATTTACATAATAAAATGTAATATTTTACATTAAATAATGCTTAAAGTATAGAATACATTTATAACAAGAATGATAAGATAATAATTTGCATATGAAAAACATAAACCAATATATAGTTTTAAGATAATTACGAAACGATAAAGTAATTATAAATAATTTGGGATATTTAACAAACAGTATGAAGTATGACATAAATAAATATTTTGAGAAAGAAAATAAATGATTAATTAAGGGGAAAATTGTTTATGTAACACCTCGGTAAGGAGGGACATTAGAGGACCAATTAAAGCATTCAAATTAGAAATAAATTGCGATATGATGTTGGACACGGCTTCTAAGAGAGACTTTTTTATTGAGGCGGCTTCGGAGTAAGTTTTTGTACGAGGCACATCGTGATTTTCTGTGATACCACAATACTTTGTATGATTTTTGCGGATGTGATTTCTGTTGGAACCCGGTGGTGGCATGTTGTAGTGAGATAATTTGAATTGTTTACTCGACAGACAGCCTTTAAAATTGGCAGTGTGAGCACTGTAACATAAGGCGCACTTTGCCGGTAGATCATGCGACTTACTGCAATCTTGAGTGAGATGATCCTGGCCACATTTAACGCAGCGAGGGATATGAGCACAATACTTAGATGTGTGCCCATACGATTGGCACTGCTTGCGTTGAGGGTGATATATATTATTCCATTGTTTAGGTCTTTCAATAATTACATTAGAATGCAGCAATTTAGTCAGAGAAATTATATTTCTATTGAATTCTGTGTTTTCGAGCTTGACGGTAAAAAGTGACAACGGTAGATTGCTAGTCCTATTCACAATATTTGCAATACTAAGAACAGTGAAGCCCAAATCTTCTAGAGAAGTTATAATATCATCCAGGGGAGTGGAATGATGGAGGTAGCGAATGAACGCTACGATTGCGCGCTATAACGTGGTTCAAAGGTGTGGAAAGTTATTTCAGTCTCTGAGAGATAATTCAAAATTGATGGATGATTTTTGCAGTTTGGAGTGGTAATTTTAAGAAAATCTTTATAGGCAGTTAGGTTAAATCCCTCTGTTCCCACTAAAGGGATTAGGTTACCCTTTAATTCATTTAAATTGGCAATATCTTTAATGAAAATCGGAGGTGACTTACGAGTATCCACGTGACTCCACCGCGGAAGTTGGGTTGACCACAACCTCGCCTAGTGTAGAAGAAATGACTGTGACTAGGGTAGGGCTGAATACATCGATTGAAGAGACTGAATCCTCTGAGAGCGCGGCAAATCTGTTAGGAGTAACAAATATTTTGGATTTGTTTTTGGAGTCTTTAAGAGACAACGAAGATGATGATGACGATGAGGATAAGTTTCATTTGGTTTGCGTATTAATACCCTCCATGTTTATATGCATATGATTATATGCGTGTATAATAATAAATATGACTTTTAATGAGCTGTTAACTTATAAATTAAGTTATGGCTAAAACGCGATATTTAGATAAGTTAATATTGATATATATGAATTTCGTTTTTACTTTTAAAACTAAGCAAATAATGAAATCAAGGCCAAATTTTAGCCTAGGCTCGTAAGACCTGGGCTTGGTGTATCAAAATGTGTAGGGTGGTATATTTGTACTGAACTAAAAAAAAAATTTTTTTTTAATAAGATTGGAATTATGAGATAAATAGAATATTAATGAGAGTCAAAAGCACTTATAAGAGCACTTTTGATACATTTGGGTAAGAAATGTCAAACTATAAACCATTAATGTTTGTAGAAAACATAAAAAATTTTAAAGCAACCGAAACCGATATTTTAATTAACGTTCAGTAATTACTAATGACCAATAATAAATAAGTAAAAAAAAAATATATATATATATAACTGTATGGGTAGTATGCACTGTAGGATTATTTTACATAAAAATGAAATTAATTTCTTTTGATCATCAACACTCCAATGTTAGGTTAACCTGATCCTAACCTGATCCTCCTTAATATTTGTATATATAGATGAATTATAAATAAATTGCACTTCTCATTATGTGGATTTTTTAGTTATGCATTCGTACCTATCATGAAAAATTACCATATTTGAGTTATTCACCTATTGGTCAATAATATTTAGAAATTAGACTTCAAAGATGGTTATGTTAAAAGTTAATGTAATCCGTGCTTATTTTAAGAAGTAAGAAATTCTTTGTCTTATTATAAAAAGGAATGAAAATGGACCAATAATTTTTATAATAAAAATCGATTTTAACCAAAATTGGAACAGAAACTTATATCTTTTATACATAAGAACCGAAATCGATACTGAAACTGAACTTTTTTTCCTGATCGAAACTGATAAAATCTTAAAGATACCAGTCTTTACTATATATACCTCTATTATATATATATATATATATATATATATATTCTGAAAATCGAGCAGCTAACATACATATTAAAATAAATAAAATAATATAATTTTTTTTTGATTAATTTACTTTTTAAACTACTTACCTACTTTTATTTACAGTAATACATATCGAATTACTGTTTACTGGTTAACTAAATGTTTATTATGTAATAAATAGCGTGCCTAACAATAATTTAAAGTGTTATACTACTCAATAAAGGCTTTGACAGTTTCATAACATAAACGATCTTAATATTTTAAGTTGCAATTATCTATTACTTTTATAGTAAATATTTTCCTAATACAATTTTACTTAATTACAAAATCAAAAGCGTATTTATTTTGATTTTATTACAAAGATAAATTCATACATACAAGAATATTTAATCATATAAAAATAAATGTATATTATTATAGATCTCGCGTGCAAATATTTTTATTATTGACTTTTCTTTGTCGTAAAAATAATGATCCATTTCTCAAATATCTCGTCATGAAAATTAGTCTATATAGAACAGTGGAGTGGAATATTTTTCTAAATAAATTTACCTGAGTGGATTAAATAAAGTGTGCATAAGCATTCGAATGCAACAAATGTAAATAATAGATAATAATATACATTTAACGCATGAAGCCTAGAATAGTCACATTATTCATTTTAAAATACATTACTTATTTAGACTACAAATTAAAATGATATACATTTTTCATACAGGAAACCAGATGACATTTGGACATTTCTAATGTTCGTAAATTATCGTTCTGGTTCCGACAAGTGTTTTTTTTTTAATCAGCCGATATCCGTTTAGTAGTATTAAAACTCTAAATAATAACAGTCCACCTTCAGTTTTTTTCATATATATATATATATATATATATATATAAATCACAAAAGGCGTTACGAATTATCATAGTATGTACAGAACAATCAAAATAGTTGTTGTACCATAATTGTTGTTTATTTCCAATGCAGTAATATGTAGTTGAGTAAAAAATAACCTACAGAAAAAATACGCCCTAAATGAGCGAGGAAAAAATGGTCGGAGGTAATGGAAAGAAATCTTGATCGAATGGGTGTTCAAGATTGGAAAGCATTAACCCAGGATTGAGAAAATTGTAGGGATTAGTAATGGTGGTAAAAACTAGAGAGTATTAAGAGGCAAACAAAGAACATAAGTAGAAAATAGTGAAAAGTTCAATTTTGAAGTCAATGCATACATTACTTATTTATATTCATTTAAAAACATAACATTTCTATGCTTATAACTTTAAACATATTATATATGATACATGGTATTAATTATTAAATAATATACAGAATGATAAAACGTTGATTAGGCTTTGACTACTAAAAAATGTTAAACAATGGTTTGACAATGTTGGTCCAAATTTTTTAACTTTTAATCATGGACACAATTGCCTCGAGTGCAAGAGGGGGAGATAAAATTATTAAATTTAATATTTAAATATGTAAATCTTTTAAAAAATTGATATCTGAATTATTTTATATAAAATCTTAAAATTTGTAGATATTAAATCTATGCAGTTATCTCTTATTAGTGAAATAGTTACTCATATTATATTTTACACAGGGCTATATTTAAGGGGTGATTCAGAGAGGCAATAGCCCCTCTGAAATATTTAAGGAGATGGCAAAATTGTCAGGATAACTTTAAATATAAACAAAAAAATGTTCGCATTCTCGATTAAAAATTATTTATGAATATTAAATACAATTTTATGAAAAATAGATATAATAATGTAAAATAATTTATATTTTTTAATTATGTATAAAATTCATATTTTATTTTAAATGGCAGTTTAAAATATAGATATTGGTTCAAGTTTGATTTGTATAGAGTTGTGACATTTTGACTGAAGGGTACCACCAATTAGTCCAACAAAAGACAATTTTCTATAACTTTATTTGGGCTTATGAAATTTGTGCGAAAAGTGACCGAAAAAAAAAATTTAATGTTTCCTGTGCAAAAAGGTATACTCGTATAAGTAAGTAATTTGCACCACGATCGATAACAAATAGTATTACGTAATTTACCACACAAATTTATCAAAACTGGTTCATTTAGTCTTTATACTTAGTATCTTCATTTTATTTTATATTTTAACATTTTAAAAATACTAAGAATATTAATTCAATTAAATTAATAAATAAAAAAATAAAAAAAATTTATATTTTTTTTCTTATATATTATAAAGAAAATAATTTTTGAGTTTGTAAAAATCAATTTATTTATACTATAAAATATGTGTTAATATATAAATGAATTCCTTATAATTGAATTTGATCGTCTAAACATAATTAAAAATATGGACATATAGCACAAAATATATTTGTAACATATTCGAGTATCGTCTTTGAACTAAGGATTTATTCTATTAAATATTTACAATAATAATTCGTGCGTGTTGTAATTACATGGTGATAAATCGAAGCGTGTGATGTTCAGGTATACGTGATCTTATATAATCGTATCTAAATTATTATCGCGTAATTTTATGAGCTTGTACCAACGTAGATTTTTTTAATTATTAGTTTACGCGTATTGAAAACAGGACCAAATTTAAGATTTTACCTCACCTTTTCTCTAAAATGCATAGTACATGTAATTTGCGCTACTTAGAGGTTGTAAGATTTTGTCGAATTATTATTGTAAATATTTAATAGAATAAATCCTTAGTTCAAAGACGATACTGGAAAAATGTCTTTCGAATTTTAAATTCTTTTGAAACTAAATATAAATAAAGTTTATCAATAAGTATACTATAGTTTAAAGTATATTATTCGTATACAATAAAAACCGGATATGTTTACCACATAGAATCGGAAAGAGATCTAAACGGCTACATTTATGCGTACGACATACTATATAATATAATATACTATTTAAATTGATTAAATGTGTTCACAATCTGTTATTTTATCGAAAATAAAACGTTAAACAGTCCAACGAGCGTATTGAATGAAATTAATAAACAGCCTTTCGTGACCACCTAGTGTGACGCATTTGTACCGCCGCCTACGGTATAGTACCTATCGTCAGGGCATTATACCCCGCCACGCAGACACGTCGAAAATCGTAAGTTATAGCGTGGTCAAGTCTAGTATACCACCCATTGGCCTACTTACGGCTGGTTTGTGTGTGTGTGTATGTGTGTGTGAGTGTGTTTTTGTGCTATATTGTGTACAGTCGTTTTTCTTGCTACCTTCTTCGGCAAGCGTGTATTCATAAATATTACCTATTCAAAATACTTGGAATTTCGTCGAGGCAAGTGTAGGATCGTTATACTATTATTGGATTATGCTGGCGACAAATTATTAATATTTATATATTTGTACAAATGAGATAATTATCATTTAATTTTGATCATTTGTTTTTTCAGATATAAGTATAATAATAGGATTAGCCGAGAGAATATTATAGGTACGTAAGTATGCGATTTGCACTTTTCGCAGTTAAATAGAACAAAAATAACTGAACCATCTTTAGCTTGAGTTAGGTTAGGTTAGCTACAGTAAGAAGGATATAAAATAAAATATTATTTACATTCAAGTTTAATACAAAAATCGCGGTCGATGTGCCGCAGAGTAGTTTTTATTTCACCGACAAATATATGTTTACATAGTATTCGTATAGCTGCAGACTAGTAATTATTGCGATAAAAAGGTCGACAGTTCCTAAGTGCTTCTGTTTATTTCGTGTTACCCTTGCTACCTAGAATGTAGAACACTTGTGTATTTTTTTGTTTTTTAAATTAACACCGATAAATAATATTCTCCAGTCAAAAGTATTTAAAATACGTGACTTAAAAAATACCTTGACCTATTTACGAATAATTATCATATGCAACAGTAACGGCCAACGGCTAATTCATATTCATTCCAATTTTCAACTACGATTACGGCATCATATACAGCATATACGTATGTGTACATTTTTTTCACTTATGGGCAAGTCCATTGGAAGTTTTTCGAATCCATTCGATGTGTTTGTGTTTACCTACAATTTATATTCTATAGTATGTGCCGAAGTGCATACATTGGGGAAGTCGGCAAGTTGGAGAACTTGGTGAAAATTCAATTATGTTGAAATTTAATATTTTAATACTCATAAAAATTATGACTTTTAGGTAATTTATTTTATTGTTAAATTTATATAATGTTATAATGTTGATGATCTGGTCAAATTATGTGAATATAGATAAAATTAATAAATAAAATCAAAAACAACAAATCATGCAAAATTTATTCCACTCAAAATTAAAAAATATAGTACATTTTAAATTGAAATGAATCCATTTATGTACCCTACATTATGTCAAATATAGAAGGCTGAGCATTAACGAGTTAAAAAGTTAATTTCATTTGAACTTTTTAACTTAACTAGTTATATTTGGATTTTCATAACTTAACTATTAACTTACTAAATTCATTTTTAATCAACGTGAAATTTAACGAATTTATTTTTGATTTTAAAATATAAATTAAGTTAATTTTTTTTGTTTTTTAATTTTTTTTATATTTCACTATTTCAGTTGTTTTCATGTCAAAAAATATTTTTTACTGTTAACTTATTAGAGTTAAAAATGTTATTTTTCGAATCTCTTTGTATTTTAAAGGAACAACCTGACAAATTAGAAAATATTTTATAATAAAAGTTTTTATGTTATTTATATTACCTATTCAATTAATTATAACTACTAATAAAATATATCCTATATAGAAATACTGTATGTCATATGAAGTATTAGCATTATAATTATATATTATATTATATTACATTATTATATTACATATTAAATTACATCATTATAATCTATAATTTAGTTTTGCGTTAGTAAGAAATAAATTACGCTAACGTATGAAAACAATTTTTTTAAACTTAACTTATTTTTAACTTAGTAAGAAGTTTAAAAAAATGTCTATTATATTTAACTTAAATGAATTAACCAACAATTTATTAACTTTTAACTTTAAACTATTTCTTATTGATGCATATTATCTTAACTTAACTGAGTTAAAAAATATCATTAACTTGCCCAGCCTTGAAAATATACCGGATTGGTATGCCTAACAATAATATAAAGTGTTATACCACTCATTAAAGGCTTTGACAGTTTCATAACATAAACGATCTTAATATTTTAAGTTGCAATTATCTATTACCTTTATAGTAAATATTTTCCTAATACAATTTTACTTAATTACAAAATCAAAAGCGTATTTATTTTGATTTTATTACAAAGATAAATTCATACATACAAGAATATTTAATCATATAAAAATAAATGTATATTATTATAGATCTCGCGTGTAAATATTTTCATTATTGACATTTCTTTGACGTAAAAACAAAGATCCATTTCTCAAGTATCTCATCACTCAAATAAGCACATAGAATCGTACTCTAAAATTATATTTAATCGGTTTCAAAAATACAATTATCACATATATTTATTGTTAAATCATGAAAATTAGTCTATATAGAACAGTGGAGTGGAATATTTTTCTAAATAAATTTACCTGAGTGGATTAAAAAAAGTGTGCATAAGCATTCGAATGCAACAAATGTAAATAATATCGTTCGGGTTCCGACAAGTGTTATTTTTTTAATCAGCCGATATCCGTTTAGTAGTATTAAAACTCTAAATAATAACAGTCCACCTTCAGTTTTTTTCATATATATATAAATCACAAAAGGCGTTACGAATTATCATAGTATGTACAGAACAATCAAAATAGTTGTTGCACCATAATTGTTGTTTATTTCCAATGCAGTAATATGTAGTTGAGGAAAAAATAACCTACAGAAAAAATACGCCCTAAATGAGCGAGGAAAAAATGGTCGGAGGTAATGGAAAGAAATCTTGATCGAATGGGTGTTCAAGATTGGAAAGCATTAACCCAGGATTGAGAAAATTGGAGGGATTAGTAATGGTGGTAAAAACTAGAGAGTATTAAGAGGCAAACAAAGAAGAACATAAGTAGAAAATAGTGAAAAGTTCAATTTTGAAGTCAATGCATACATTACTATTATATTACTAATTATAATACTATATATTCATTTAAAAACATAACATTTCTTTGCTTATAACTTTAAACATATTATATATGATACATAGTATTAATTATTAAATAATATACAGAATGATAAAACGTTGATTAGGCTTTGACTACTAAAAAAATGTTAAACAATGGTTTGACAATGTTGGTCCAAATTTTTTAACTTTTAATCATGGACACAATTGCCTCGAGTGCAAGAGGGGGAGATAAAATTATTAAATTTAATATTTAAATATGTAAATCGTTTAAAAAATTCAAATATATCAGCCTTGAAAATATACCGGATTGGGCCAGTTGTTTACGTTACATAGTAAAAATATGTAGCACATAGGTACATCATTAGTACTTTAAATTATATAATTAAGAGCAAGTATTAAATTACTAGATAAATGTTATTATTGAAAAAGACAAAGTTTTCAAAAAATGGTTATGAGAACGAGATCTGTTCTCAATATTTTAAAGTACCCATACGCGTGTGTTAAAAATATAGTTATGTATATACTAGCTGATCCCGTGGGAAGTTTATCGATTTCGCCGTTTTATATCGATATCGCCGGCTATCAATTCCGCCGAACATCTGTATATATTGATCTGTAATATTGATATCAATCGATGGATTTCTTACAAGTAAAAAAACCTTTTCGACGGAGTCTATATACGCCCATGCATAGCGGAGATTGGGGGTGCTTGGGGGGGCTTAGCCCCCCTAAAAAAATCAAAATTATTAAATTTCGTAGTATAAAATATTAAAATAGGTACTTATTCTGCAACAATTGACATTTAAGCCCCCCCTAAAATTCAATCAAATCTCCGCCTGTGGGATGGGTGGCCCATCCCATGCACTTCGTTGCCCATTAAAAGTGCCAACTATAATATTGTGTTTTATTTTAAATAATGAATTACTCGACGTTGTCTGCCGACCAGTAACGATGCATTCCTTCTTAATTCGTATGCATGTTGAAATTATTGTCTATGTTAAACTTTAAATTCTCATTTATTTTTATCGCCAAATAAAATAAAAAAAAAAAAACAATTTTTTTATAAGTTTTTAAATGAATATATTAGTAATGATCAGTTGCTTCTCAAACCGTTACATGTTATTGTATTGTTGTTATTTTTCCCCAAAATTATTTATTATACTATGATACAGTTTAAAATAAAAAAATATATTAGAATTTTATTTATTTTAATCATTACGTAGGTAAATTAATAAAAACAATTCGTAAATTATATTATCTTCCATTATATAATAAGTATAGCCGTTGTCCACGAAATCATCCGCATAAATTTTTGTTATCATGATCGTGATTAAGAAGTTTTTAAAAGAATATATTTTAAAGTACTTCTGCGTAAATGATATTTTTAGTTTTATTTTCTTGTGGCAGGAGAACATACTGATTTTCTCCGCAACCCGATCTTGACAACGCGACACATAGTTGGCCGTGTGTAAAGCAAAAATGACGTAAATCGATTCCTATGTATTTAAATGTTTGCCCTTTTGATTTCTTAATTGTTACGGCAAAAGATAGCTTAACGGAAAATTGAATTATTTTAAAACTAAAAAATAAATCGTTGGAATTATTAGTATACGAGGTATAAGCACTGTTTGGCCAACTGCTGAACCAGTCAAAACTATTGCAACGATCACGTTATTGCGAAGACATTTGACTTTAAATCTGGTCCCGTTACATTTGGCGGTTAAAGATTTCTAAGTAAAATTATTGGGCCACCTATTTTTAACTTAAGGGAATGTAGGAGAGGCCATTCGGGTTTAAATAATTAAGAAAATACTGTTGGGTAGTAAACCACATCTTCTTGATCCTTTGCATTATCAAAAGATATGTAGGTAACTATATCTCCTGGACGTATATATAATTATACGTAATATATATTATATAGTAATAATAATTATAATTATATGTAATTATAGTGCTCATAAACTCTGCAAGAATGATTTGTTCAACCGAAATCGTTCGATTACAATTTATACAATTTTATAATAATTATTAAAAAAGAAAAAAAACTTGAAAGCTATTTTATATATTATACAAGGGCATTCACGAAAAACGCTAACTATAAAACGTCATTAAAAATGCTTATGTTCATTAATGTGCGTTCAATCTAAAATATTATAACCCAAGATGAAATACGAGATATTTGATAAGGGAAATTTGAATAAACGTTTTTTAATCCTTTCATTCTAAATCTACTGCCGTCGCCGTAGTAAAAGTCACCTCGTTTATCACGCGTAAAATAGGTATACCTCCTAACCTACGTACACAAATCTATTCGATCGAAGTGTATTTTGGTGCTTTCTTGCGGTTTGCGTGCACTTGTTTTTATTACATTGACCCCGTTCAGTTGTCGTTTTAATATTTATATTATGGTAATTTATTTATTTTTATTTTTTTGCGTTCCTATATAAGGGTTGTTGTTAGAAAATATGTGTAAGCGTATATCATATACAGCATTACTGTATATATATATAAAACCATTTATTCCGTCCAAAAAAAGTAGCAGAATAACATAATAATAGTGGCTGGATGTAAATTGGAGGGTCTTGAGCAATGTAGAGAAATGATATACATTTTTAACAGGCGAAAATAAAAAATGTGACTTTGCAAATATTCTATATATATATATATATATATGTATATAATTGTACTGACCTAATTTGTGCATTTTTTTAATTAGGATTATTATAAACATTAACACGTGGAAATCGAGAATTTCTCACCCAAATTACAATGATTTCGATAAACTCTTTCGACCGTATGTAACACGCACAGCTCGCAACCGACAAGCCATAACATAATGTTAAATGTTATACATTATATTAAAACTATGAATATTAAAGTATTTACTATTTAGCTCTCCAATACATTTAACGTGTAAAAAATAATTTATAAGATTAACATTGAAAATTAAAAATTAAAAAATGCGTGAAACTCTTAGGTCGAGTGAATCATATTATTGTGTTTATTTTATAAACTTAACACCAACTTACCATTACTATCGAACTAACAATTCTGGATAGATAGAGAATTAGGCTGAATCAGTTTATATTTCTAAGCTTGGTTAATTTAATCGTGAAACCAAATTTCTTAATTAGATAGGTTGAATTTTTACAGTTCAAACTTTTTAGTAAATAGTATTAAAATCCTATGTTCCCTTGTGTTATCAAACTATACTCAATTAAAATTTCAAATATTTATATACAGCATACATTTCATAAAAATGTCCTTAAAATTTTAAGTATTCAGTAAATGTTTCGAGATGATGTGATTCATATTTAAAAAATAAGAACTAAATAACTATAATCGAAATTCATTGAAACATCCAATTTCGTCAACATTTCATTTTCTAACGCATTTTCTAACAACTTTTTGCAGCTCTCAGGTAACTTATTTTTTGCTACAAAAAAAAAAAAAAAAAAAATATATATATCTTGCAAAAAATCTTGAATTCAATTTTTATACTTCAGGTATTAAATTTGAAAGTAATGTGAATTCTTAACTACGAAAATATCTGGCATTTTCAAGATTTTTATATTTTTTATCAACTTTTAACAGTCTATCATCCATAAAATGTTTCTAGAAATTTTTCTATTACTCAATTTTTTTTTTTTATACTGTAAGAGATATGTATGAGAAGTTTTGTAATAAATTTTAAAAATTTTTTGTGTATCCATAATAATTTCAGATACTTTACGAGTAAAACTTTTGAGAAACATATTTTCAAATATCTATAAATAGCTCAGAAATTATTTTTTTAATTATACCATCTATAGCAAACGGTGACAATTATTCAATGACATTTTCATGTCTCTAAGATTATTATTTTTAAGTAACCGGTAATTTTTCATCAGTTTTTTGCGATTATTAAGAAAACTGTTGGAAAAGTCGTATAATGATCCTCACCCGACTGTACCAAATATACTAGATTTGTTTTCAAGAATCTTTTACAATAATCAAAGCAATCTTACTGGTTGATATCATGTACACAGAAAAAAAAAGAACCGAATGGGCCTCGCTCTGCTGTACACTTGGGGGTGAAGTGCGACTCTTCATAGGATAGGTCATTATAATGGATTTGTTAAATTTGAATTCAATGATAGGTATCATTGTATACAAAAAACGATTCTAAACGGAGATGATATGTTTGTCTAGATATAATACAATGTTATTTATAAATATTGTAATAAGTATATTTTATTTTGAAACGAAAAATTTAGAAAAATCGAAAATTTAAATTGTCTATCAATAAGTCAGAATATGTCAAAACACTTTGAAAACTTAACCATGTATAGAGAACGTCAATATAAAGATTTGGTGAATATTTCAAGTTGTTGCGATTTTTGGTAAATATTTTTTATTAATTACAATTTCGTAAATATTTAAATTTCAAACAGTCATAAAATGTTTTCCTCTAAGTCCGGAAGAAATTTTTTTAAAGATTTTTGAAGAGTAGCTTATAGATAACCTAGTGTGAAAATTTTGAACCTTAAGTATGAACAGAAAAAATTTTATGAATTTTTATCTACAAAATAACTTGCAAATTATCGTGATTTTTACACATTTTATACAAATTTGAGCTTTAAGGGCTTATAAAAAAAATTTGAGTAAACCGATATTTTTTAGTTACGATAAGTTTAACTTATTATAAACCTTGTATTAAATTTTCAAAAGTTTTCGGTCTGCCAATTAAATTTTATTTTTTAAAACAAAAATTTTACAAAAATCGAAAATTGAAATTATCTATAAATAAGTCAAAATATGTCAAAATACTTTGAAATCTTAACCATGTATAAAAAAAGTCAATATAAAGATTTGGTGAAAATTTCAAGTTGTTGCAGTTTTTCGTTTTTGAGTTAGAGCATTTAAAAAAAAACCGATACCTTTGTCAGTCTAGAATATTATACATTATATTATATTTTACATGTAATTTTATGTCAATATTCGCTGTTCAAACACTTATAAAAAAAAATTGTGCCTATGGATTTTAATAATTTTTGAATGACTTTAAGAACTACTTCTGTGGAATCTTCTATTACATTTTCAAGTATTTTGTACGAGCCAAATTTTTTTATCACCGATTATAAAAAAAAAATGTCAGATATCTAGTTGTTTTATATATCTGTGGTCGAAAGTCAAGAGTGGTGTATCAGTTGAGTTTCTGAGATAAGTGATTAGTGATTCGTGAATTGGATTTGATAAGTTGGTTGAACAGAGATACTAACTCACCAATTCTTGAAATATCGATTCAACTCCTACGGTTTAATTCAAAGAGTTGACTCTTTGAATTGATTAATTCATGAACTAACTATTGTTTGTTAACTACTGTCAAGAGTTCTTAGTCCTTACTTTCCTGGTGATCTGTATTTTTCATTTGGTTTATTAATTTATTAGTTATATCTAAAGCGTGTCTTACTTCACGTTTCACATTTATTTTTAATTTAGTAAATAAAAAACTAGAACATTTTTGTTATAAAAAGTTCTAAAAGTTCTAAAACATATTTCGTGAAAGCAAAAATGTGTTGTGCAGAACAAGATATAGTTTAAATAAAACAAATTAGAATCATCATAAAGCCACGAGTGAAATTGCATCTACCACTAAGTCTCAAAAAAGGATAAAGTCAAAAATAATAAAGTTCTTACATAAAATAAAAAGTCACCGATTATAAAAATAAAATGTAAAAAATAATTTATGACAATATCATTGCGATTTATTTATGACCTTCCTCAACTTGGTCCTAGTTAAAGAAAAAAGATCATAGAGGTAATAAAAAATTATATTTATATCAATAACTCAATAATTATAAGTTGAGAATTAGGTATTGGCTTAAATGATAAATAATGAAAATTAAAGGAAAAAACATATATTTATTCTTTTTTTTTTTTACACAAAATACAAAAAAATTTTTACAAATAAAATAATTTTAAACTAAATTTGTTTAAATTATACTTATGTTTACAATATTACAACCACAATCGATATAATATTACATATATCTTAATATATGCTTAAGAATTTAATTTCTCAACTTATACATAGTAAACACAGCTCGTTCGAATAATTGTACATAATAATAGAATTAGTGATACAAAATAAAATAATTTTTAATGACAGCCAACCAACAAAAAAATTGTTTATAAATAGAAGCAATGAAAAAAAAAAACAATGCAAATCTTAAATACCAATAATTTGCGCGAAATATTAATTTATTCATTATAATAGTAATAATATAATTGATTATATAAGCAATAATGTTGACTGATAAAGAGTATAAATATTATTAATATATTATACAATGTAGAAATTGATCGATTGGTATGTTCAACAAGTAAGGAACGTGTTATAGAAAAATGAGTACCAAATATTTGTAAAATTTGGTAAAATAAATTACTTTACTTCAAAAACACGTGATTAAATAAAGTTCACAAGTTTATAAATATGTAAATATATATGTGCTTTAATATTTTAATTTTTAATTAATGACTATACTACTTAATATGTGTATATGTTTATGTGTGTGTGTGTGTGTGTGTGTGTGCACGAGGATGTGTGTGTTTGTGTGTATGTATACATGTTAGTATACTGTATATAGTATAGTTCTCAATTGTTTACACATATGTCTTGGGTATAAAAGTTTTAGCATAATACCTAGGAAGACACAAATCATTTATAAATTGTAATCTATTTGCTAATAGTAAATGAAAAATGTATATAGGATAAAATATTAATAGAATAAAATACAGTTTTTCATTGTTTTGTATACATGTGTAGGTACAGTATTGATAAATACAAAACTTAAATGTCTACAGTAATATTACAATGTATGGCTGATTTGTAATAAGTATCACAGTTTATTTATGGATAAACATAAGTGGTTCTGTGTATTTAAAACCTTATAGAAGTTAAAGATATATGCAGCGAAGGGAAGGTTTGACTTCATATTTTAAATTTATAACTTTTATAATAGCAGTTATAAATAAACAGGTGACAATGAAGAGAAAAATCTATACACAGAATCATATTTTTTCTAACCTTATATAAAAAATTGGTTTAAATCACTCATCAAAAATAAAACTGAATGTGAATGTTATTTTGATAAGTCTTAAGTGAGAAATTTAACTACAAGTACATTGAATAGTTACAAGTATAAAATAATACATATTTATATATGCAAATATTCTGTGTAGACATAAAATATTGTAAAATTATAAATATAATAATAATTATACAGAATACAGCAGATACACTGTAAAAATAATGTACAAACAATTAATAATACCTTATGAAATAGATACCAATTATATTAAAGTAAATTAATTTTAATACTGAAATTGTACAGAGTGCATAATAAATTATTGCGCATTATTTGAATATTCTATATTTCTTATCGAAATGTAAAATATTTATTCATTATTGCAACATATACATTTTAAAACTAAATAAACTATTAACTAATTAAAATAATAAAGAATTATTTTGGCGCACACATAAATATATAATCAACTTATTTAATCTTAAACAACTAACTAAACATTAATTATATGTAATCAACAAATTCAAGACATTAGAGCTGTTTAAGTTGTGTACTTTGAAATAATAACTAATAACTATTATAAAAAAACTATAATAAAATGGCAAAAATGTCAAAATTTAATTTAGCTACTATAATGAATAGTTATTATGTATAAACAAAATTAAAAGGAGACATACCTAAAACTTGCTTTAAATATTATTACTTTAAAATAGTAATAAAAGTAAAATATAGTATCAAATTTTAACTGTTAAAAATTAAATAAAAGCTAAAAGAAGATGTACTTATTTTAAAATCATTATTATAATAATAAATATAAGAAAACAATTATTAAGAATACACTTTTTAAAATGTATTATACTTAAGTTTGAGTTCATAGGTGTTAAAATATTATAAAATTAAGATAATAGAAATAATAGAAAATTATTGAATCAGATTAGAAAAAATAAATTCTTTTCAAAAAAATGTTTTTATTTTTAACTTGTTATTAAATTTAAATTTTACAACTATTATTACTATTTACAACTACATTATACAGCTCTAAAGAAGAAAAATGTTTTGATTTGGCAAGGTTAAAAGGGGATTTGGCTTAAAAATGGTGTTTCTTGAAATATCTAAAAAAAAAAAAATAATTATAAATATTGGTTTGAAAGATATAAAATTCCAAAATGGGAAGCTTTTAAAATTTTAAAATAAATATTATATGGGCAAAGAAAGTTTTTTTTACTTTTAGTTCATTATTTATTAAGTTAATTAAATGTTACTCCGGAAAAATTTAATTCCAAAAGTAAATTTAATTTATTTTTAATAACTGATTTTCATAATAAATTATAAATTATAACATTATAAGAATTTCAGAAACACCTTGTAAGTTATAGATAAAGAATAGTCTATAACTTTTATATATTTAAATTAAATTATTAATACCAACATATATTTAGAGCTTGATCTCCCAAAGTATGATGTATGCATTATTTTCAATTGTCGAACAACATGGTTGCTGATAATTGACATAACCTCGTCCACAGGATACTGTCACTATGGTAAAATCTTTTTTTGATACATCTGATCGTACATGTTGTACTGTTGATTCATCAGTTGATCGCAAAGACCATCGACTTGAATTCAAAGCATCTTCATTTTTATCATAGTCTTTAACACACATTAAACGACCATACAAGTCATATATATCACTAGCTAATGTTTTTGAAGGTGGACGCTTTAGAACAGTAGGTGGATCTTGTAAGGGCACTAAAATGGATATTGGACCAGTATGTCCATGGTAAGATACATTTACTTTACCGCTGATTATGGGTACCCCTTCTAAACGAGGTAAAGGTACAGTTAAGCTAATACCAGCATCAGTACCAACCCATAAAAGCCCTTTACAAGCCATAAGTGCAGTAACATTAACTGGTGTAGCAGTACCTTTTAGTCTAATAACATTTGATGCAATATTTATGTCCTAAAAAAAATATATATATATATATATTGTAAGAAAATAACAATAATGTATAATAAATATATTTTTTTAATAATATATACTTATAGATTAAAATAAGTACCTGTAAATGTTTAAATGTTTCAGTATGGTATAAACAGACAGTAGTTGAATTCATTAATGAAAGCCAAAGGCCAACACCAGAATGAGCTAAGTAGTTCACATTCTTTCCATGGTGAATGGTAAAATTTTTCTAAAACCAACATCATGTTTAGTTACAACAATGTTTAAATTATCTAATCTGTTTATTTGATATTTACTTGAAGTTCTCCAGTGATAGCACTCAAAACAAATACTTGTTTACCACATGCCACATATAATGATAAATTAATGGGTAAAATACAAGTAATAGGTGCATCTGGACCTAAAACAACAATCTCTGGTTCTTTGGATTGATTACCTCTTCTATAGAGAAGTAAAGATCCATTTGATAAAGCTACAAATACAGTATCACAATGATGCTTAATGGCTGTAACTCTCAGACTTTCGTCTTCGCCCGGTAATGATATACTTGCTTCTTCAGACATGTCGGCAGTATTAAAAATCAAAATACTATAAAAAAATAAAATAAAATATATCATATATTAATAAAGAATAATGCTTGGTATAAATATTTTGTTTCAGATTTTAATCACCTTTTATGATTGGTACCCATCCAAACAGTATCTGATGCTCTGACATACTCTATAGCTGTTACAATAGTTTGTGGCAAGTCTAATGTTGTAATTTGTTTTAAAACGCAAGTATTATTTACAGACATAATGGCTATATGTGTATTCATTGGAATATTAGTAGTGCAAACCCACAAATATGAAAATTTACCACAACCAGAAGAATAAAAACATCCACAAGTCACCTATAAATTCCCAACCATATAAATATAAGTTATTTATTTTTTTTTTTTTAAGAAAAGTGTATTAAAAAAAGAACATTACTTCTGCTTGTTTACTGGATGATGTTATAGGGTGAGCACCAACAAACAAAGGCATTTTTGTCATTGGACGCATCAGCTCTTGATCAGGAACTTCCCAAGCTGGAGAGTTATTTGGATCCAATGCTAAGCGGGCAAGCCTCAATTCTATAAAATATTTTTAAGTTAAAAAATGAATACACTAACAATATTATTTTTCAAATTTACCAGTTATCCAAGCTTTACGTAAGTCAGGATTTTCCATTTGAAAAGTGTATCCTTGACGGTTTATAAATAATTGGAGACAGCAGGAATCCATCCATGCTACTTGATCTCCTTTATATTGCACTTCACATTGAATTGCATTTAAAACACCTTTCAAATGTTCCGGAGCAAGATCCTAAAATTATAAATATTTTTCATAAGAAATAAGTTTTTTTTTTTTAATTACATTTGATGTCAGCACTAACTAAGTATGTGCCCTTTAGTGTTGATGCTAATTCAACAATTCGACTGATTACTTGATAATCATGCATTAGATGGTTCATTTCATTACACAAATTGTCTGTAGTAATACTGTTATGTGATGCTGTGTTACCAGCAATTGTACGCGAAACACTTGGCAATGACAATGTATCAATAACCTATAAAATAAGTATAGCCCAAAATTATGAATGATATCAAGTAAGTATAATTTAAATTATGGTATGATATAGAAAGAAAATTAGCTTAATATACTTGAATTTCAGAAATTGGAAAACTCCACTTGAATGTTAATTTTTTTTGTGATGTGCTATTTGAGTCATCTTTACTGTTGACTGAGACACATACCAACAAATCATTCAATAATAACAAACGACGAGGTTTACATTTACCAATAACTTCTCCGTGATTTATTTCCTAAAAATAATATTAATTGATTAGGTAAGTAATGTAATACTTATAATCTTTAAACTTACAATTTGAGTAACATCATCTTGTCTCAAGAGGCATCTATTACTATCTGCTATTGGACGAACAGCTAATTTACTAGATACCGATTTCAACATTTCTTTAAATGCTTGAGCTTGCTCACTCTCACGTTTTCTCTCATTAAGCATATCCGCTAATGATTCCAATTGAGTTAATGCTAATTGCAAAGACATTCTATCTGGGTGACCATAACTTGTATTAAGTAATAAATCCTGAAAAATTAAAAATTATAACTTTTTGTAATTTTAAAACAAAAACTACATAAAATACTAACCTGCAAGAAAAGAATAAATTGTGGAAATCGTTGTACAGGTTTAACCATCAAACTATAAAATGAAAGACGATCATGGGATGCTTCTTGACGATTCTAAAAAATGAAGTTAAGTTAATCAATGTGTATATAGTAATAACTTTTTAATACTCACTTTAAAAAATTCAGCTAGAGATGCTTTTCTTTTGGTTTCAGTTTTGGCTAATTCCATAGCATTTAAAAAATTATTAATAAATCCACTATAAATATCTAACACTATTGCTTTACTAAATGATGCCACAAACACATCACCAATTCTATGATCACGATCCCAGTTTGCAACAGCTTCAGCTAATGCTATTCTAAATAATGTGTGGCATTGAAGTATTTCTGGAACTCGATGAAATAAAATTGAAATTTTTGATTGACTTAAGATTGATGGCATACTTTGTTCCAGTGGTTTTTTATAATCCTAAAATGTTTACATGTTTTTTTAATTCAACACAAATGCAACATCTATTTTAAATACTTACATTCACAAGCCTATGGAGTGTAGCTAAATAAGAGTTTTCACTTCTTACAATGTCATCAACAATATACCTACGTCTTAGTTCTTGTTCAGATATATCAGGAGGTGCTGGTGGAAGACTTGGTGGAATAAGTCGTCTAGAAAAACAGTCTTCTTCTACCTGTAAACAGAAATTGATATAATATAGTGTAAGTACAGAAAAATTTTAATTTATTTATAATATTAAGTTTTTTCAGTTTATAAAATGTACACATCAAAATTAAACGACAATATAAATAATTAATATACTTCTGGCAATAGAGGCATTTTGTTATTTGGCCGAACATCTAGGTCATATTGAGAACATCTTCTTAATGAAAACCATCTCGATAATAAACCAGGACTAGAAGGTGGATCTGGAGATGGAGGACTTTTTGTCCATTTTAATGTCTTAGAAACATTATTTCTAGCATCATAACTTCTGAAAATACAAAAATTAATAAGACTAAACTCAATAGCAATGCCATTATACAAAAACTATACAAAAGTAAGTACTTACTTGTTACTTTCTTCTTCTGATGAAAGTTCTGGATCTCTATCAGAACTTGAACTTTTTTGTGATGGAGTATGTCTCTCATTAATAGTAGTTGACTGTGTTACTTCATCCCATGAATTTTGTCGCCATCGGACTGACTCATCTGTTGATAAAATATTAAACTTAAAAGCATGATATAAATTTCGGTTTCTTTCTGTGATTTGTTATATAATTAAGTTTAAAACTTTATAAATATATATAATTAACATAATAATATCATAATTAAATAAATAATATAACAACAAATATTGTAATATAATGAATAAGTATATATCATATAATATAGTAACAAAATAAAACATACATTAGAATGAAAAAAAAAAAAATGTATAATTTTTTAACTTTATTTTAATTTTATATTAGATTATTATCTCAATTAAAAATAATTATGATTAACTTACCAGGAAGTGATGTTTTACTCGGACTGGGTGAGATTAATGTTGGCATTTTATTCCAAAATCTTTTTGTGCTAAAATGAGATTTGCGAGGTCGGCTTAAGCTATTGGTACCACAACTACTAGCATCACAAGCTACCCCACTATCTACACTTAAATTTACTGGTGAACCATCTCTCGAAGTTCCTAAATTAAGGCCAGACGAACCATTATTGTTTAAACATGCACCATTATCAGGCATTATCATAGCTTCCATTGATAAATTTAATTCATCCAAAACCTTAAATAAATAAAAAGTATATAAATAATAATTTAAAATTATTAAAATAAATACTTGCCTGTAAATGTTTTGAATGGACATATCTAACTTCTTCATCAAGTTTGGATGTGCCAATCTCTTCATAAATGTTCTCTTCGCGTCCATATCGGTTGATATAACTATGCTTTGAACATGAATGTGGTTTGACTGACCCATGAGGGCCATGTTCATAATAAGCATAAGCATAGTCACCATTACTTGAAGCTGGTCCACTATAACGGGGACAAGTACGTCGACCATCAACATATTGAGATTGCTTATCTCTAGAAGCCATTTTAATCAGCTATAATATACCTGAATATGATACAAAAATGTAATAGAAGAATCTATACTTTTTTAAATATATATATATATACATAAATTAATGTGTATGATTAAATACAAGATGATTTACCAAGAACATTACAATCATTATTATTATTGTTACTACTATTTATTAATACTAAAGGGTATCAGAATTTTAAACCACAGCACAATTTTTAACATATTCAATGAATCATTTAATACACTGTACATGCATATAAACTATTAAGTAGAACTTCATTAATGCAAGTTTTAAGATACAGTATAAATGGTGACTTATACAATGGCTAATACTTTGTTGATTATTATTAAACATTATATTTCACAATATAAATTTTATAATAAGAAATAATATTTTAGTAGTTTTTTTCTGAAATGTGTCTGTATGTTATTTCAACTAAAATAATTTATCAGGTAAAAATTAAAATGTCTTAAATTGGCTGATGTTTAATTTAATATTGTTATATTATACAAAACATTCTTTTATTCAAATATCTAAGTAAGATTAATCTCTATTCAGGATCGAACATTTTGATTTGAAAAAATTGTATTAAGTAATAGATTATTGAATTTTTTGGCTATAACTTAAAGAGTATGTGAATTTGGCTTAGGACAAATATACAATTGTCAATTTCTCCATTATTTTACCTATTATTAGAAAATATATCACTTATGAACCTTAATGAACCTTTTTCCTAAACCTATTTGTCAGTAAATTCTTATAATTTATTAAATTTAAGTGTCCTATCAAAAACCCACTATAAATAAGTATTTAATTTAGTTTTAAAATATTCTAAAAACAAATTTATTAGGTAATTACATCATCTATGAAAAATCTATAAGTATTTTTAATATTTTCGAATTATTTATTAATAATGTTCTGTAAAATATTAAAAATGTATTATGTATTTTAAAATACTATGTATTATTCATAAGTTTCTACTGTTGCATGCCAAATTTCAGTTTACAAAAACAGTAGTCAAAAAAACATTTAAGAACTAAAAATTCAGAGTTTTTGATTTCATATACCTAGCAAAATGTTATTATTGTTAATTACTTTAATTTCAAATAATTGTATTGCGCCTATCTTAAGTTCCTTTCTTTAATATTCCAAATATTATCAGTTCAACATCAAATTAAATTAAACTAGTGCAAATTCATTATATAATCTAAAATTATTGAAATATTAATTTGTAGAATTCTGAATACATTGAGACATTGTTAAGTCAAACATAATCAAACTTTATTTTTATGTTATTTAGTAAACTTAATTAAAAGTAAGTGATTTGTCAACTATATCTAACAAATAGATGCCAAAAATATTACTTAAAAATATTCAAATTTGAAAATTCAAAGAGTAGACATTAATTAAACAAATTTAAGGAGTCACTATTAAGACAATCATAATTTGAAAAATAATGTAAATTTAATTAATTAAAAACAAATAAATAAATAATTTAAGTGAATAAACGACATGAAATAAAAAAATAATTTTACTTACATTTTTCATATCAATTTTTGACGATATGATGAAACAATTTAAAACACGAGCACTAATATAACATCACAACCATACATGAACAATTGCCTATACTAAATGATTACAGCGCCTAGACGATAGTAGAGCACAAGAAAATTGACAACGGAAGTTGGAAAACAGATAATAAAAAATTAAATAATATTGTAAAATTAACAGTAAAAATATTTTTAATCAGAATAATAACAACATTGGTTAATTGACTTTGTTGGGGGAACGACTTGTGTGATTTGGGAGAGAATACAAAAAATAAAAAACTGTACAGAGAAAAAACAAGAATGATGGAGTGGTGATCAGATTATGTATTTGGATACGTTCGGTAAACAATGGCTGTGTTCAGAACTGTATACGTTATCAATGCACAGACATGTTTCCTCCAGGTTGGTGATAACGATAACGCTTTAAAATTAAAAATATTATGTTATTTTTGTCTGCTTTGGTCTGTCATAATTTTCGCTACACCAAAAGTTATTGTAATTTACGTGTGTACCGGTAGTATAAATATTTTATTGTTTTGTTTTGTCATCAGATTTTAAAGTTTAATATCACAACTCTGTTTATTTAAACATGGCAAATCAACAACCCGGCGTGTCCCAACAACAGAAAATATCGGCAGAGTCATTAGTATGTTGGTCTATTAACTATTTTCATGTATTGAAAGGATCCTCGTTCTGACGGATCTTTTTGTTGTTTTTTCCTCTTGCAGTTCTACGAATTTTCGCCAGAAGAAAAGAGAGTCATGCAGGAATGCAATCGTGATAGCTTTTACCAGAGGAGTTTACCACTGTCTTTAACTTTTGGTGCAGGAACATATATGGTTATAAACGCCGGTAATTTTTTTCTGTTAATCATATTAGATATAAAGAAAGTCTAATATTTAATTAATTATTATTAAATATGTATTAAAACTTAATGAATGTATGTTAAATAATTTTATTTGTTTATAATGTTTAACTTATTATGTTTTCATCATCTTCTACTCCCTTGCTTCTCTCTCCACTACTTGGAGTCTGCTACCTTTGTTCTAAACCTCCACTAATCTTGATTTTTTACATATTTTAGCTTATACAAACAGCCTTCATATCTTTCTTAACTGTATCTAACCATCTCTTTTTTGATCTTCTTTGTTTTCATCAAAACAAAATAATAAATTATTATTATATTAAAATAATTTATGATAAGGAATGGCTTTAATAAATTAAAATTAAAGAATTTTATTTTAATCTATTTACTTAAAATATTTTAAATATTATTTTTACTCATAACAAGGGCTCGGAAATTCTAGCAAATTATATGTTTTTTTTATAAAGTTTTAGAACTTTTGTAGTAAGATGCAACTTTGTTTCACATTTCCTCGATGTATACAACATTTTATTTTGCTAATTTTTGCATATTATATTATTACGATTATACTCTTTTGTTTTCATACTGATTTAAAAATGCTTAAAATTAAACAAAGTTTATCAAATTAGCTCCTAACTTATTTTAATAAATTAAGTTTCAATATTTTTTTAATTGATACAAGCATATTATTTTGTAAAATTTAAAATTTATGAAATTAAAGTTAATCCTGACAAAATATTTTACATATCACAGCATATCTAGTGACAAATATATTAAGGACCTTCTCCTAGATAAATAAAAAAATAGAACATCAGTTATTGAAAAATTAAAATGATTCATGTAACATGTGTTGTACATGGACTACATAGGGTTGCAAAAGAACAGAAGTCAATTTCACCCAGTGGATAAAGTTATTTTGAATGTAAAAAAAATAAATAAGTTTTTCGACCTAACCTTACCTTTGGAGACTATTCTCACTCACTGAGAAGAGGATTTATGTGGCAGTTTATTATTTCGAGAATTTTGATATCAAAAATTATATTTGGTAAAAACCATACAGAAATTTATATGATCTTCCTGAAGTTTTAACAACTTAGAATTTTTCATGTACGCATCAATTGCATCCGCATGTTTTCAGCAGTTGTTCTCGGTTTTCCAAAAGTATTGTGAAATAATAGATCATTCAAATTCGAAAATATAAGAAATCATTTTATTTTTCAATATAATTCTTATTATAAATAAAATAAACTTAAAATGAATACAGTATATTATCATACAAAATATTTAAATTATTTTACATATTTATATTTACTGGAAATGTTCAGAGTAAAATAAAGTATCTATATCCCCCAAATATCTATTATATTTTATATAAAACTTGTATAATTATAAAAAAAAAATATTAAAGTAAATTTATAAAATAAAATGTCAATGAAATTTTAATTTGCATATTTTCCAATTTGAAGTTCAATTTATTGCACTTATTGTAGTATTCTTAGTACATATTGAAGTTCTAAAAATGTACTTTATTAGTGCTACGACTTCCGAGCTCTGCTTATAATTTATATAATTTTAAAGTTGTATATATTTTATAAAATGTAGGCTTTCTGAAACGAAATTTAAAATGGGGTCCATGGCCTAAAGTAATAGGTGCAGGCCTATTAGGTTATGTAATTGGAAAATATTCATATCAGACCATATGTGCTGAAAGGCTAATGCAGATTCCTAATAGTGAAATTGGACGTGTTTTAAGAGAACGTAGAGGAAAAGCAATGGGTGAAAAAATTCAAGGGTGATTACAATATTTATAGATTATTTATAATGAATTTAATGAAATAATAATGCTCTTTTGTTTTAAAGAAATATATTAACCCCAACCATTATACCTGGAGTTCAAGATACTGACGTTCCATCATTTGAAACAGATTATAAATCTGACATTGATATTGACATGCATAAACCTATGGCCTCTTTAGATACAGATTATAGACCTAATTATGATGGTACGCCAATTTCTTAAATCTATCAACTTCTATTTTTAAATACATTTTTAATTTTAGGTTTATCGAATAGTAAGAATAATGAATATCCAATGTCAAGTTATAATTCACCTATTACCTATGATGTACTTAGAGCTCGTAATAGACAAGATTTTGAAAGAATACAGCAAAATAAATCACTTTATAGGTAAACAGTTATATTAGCTAATTATATTTTAGAAACTTCAGTGGAAGTGTTTCCTTTGATTTGGTTAAGTTTGACTATTAACAACAAATAATTACCACTTGTATTTGTATTATTTTCTTTTCGTTTTATATTAAATTAAGAGTCTTTTAAAATAATTTCTTATATAAAGTATATTAATTCTAAACTTATTTTTATACTTACATAATTTAAATAGCATTTAATTTTTGATTCAGGACATCACCTCCAATAGACACTCAACCAACATGGGATAGTCAATACCCACCATCTGACCAAACAAGAAGCTCTCAACCCAAAGAGCCACATAATCAATATGGAGATGTATTTTAATAGTTAAAAAATATTTATATCTTAATTGTTAAATTTAATTAGTTTGTTTTTCTTGTTATAAATACAATTTTTAGTAAATGTATGCCTCGCATGTTATTTTAAAACTACACATATTATATAATTACAAATTACTACTTCATATCTAAAATAATTAAATGCTTGTTAGCATAAATCTATATAATTTTATTCAAATTCTAAATTGTATCCTGAATAATTATTTGTCAATGTTTTACATATACTGGCACAAGGCATGTCAAAAAATAGTATTTATTTTTAATAGTAGAACAATTTCTTATTTTTTACTAACTAAGCTATAAAATATGTTGCAATGCTACAATATAGAAGGTATAAAATATAATTTAAATTTATGTATACTAATAAAAGAAAAGTTAATTAAACTTAATGTTTATAAAATTAAATCTAGTTTTATATTATATAAAATTAATAGAACTATAATTCTTCAAATTTTGGACACACAATAGTATTTAAAATAGCTTGTTGGGGAATTATTTTTACTGGTTTTAATGAAGTGCCTCCATCTTCAATCTTACAATTTTCATGAAAACGTACCCCTTTTGTAGTATGATTTTCTTCTTTTATATTTTCCTTACATAATGACACTGGAATTTTTACATGGTGTTTAAAAATATTAAAATTAATTAGTTATTTTTTTCCAAAAACAATTTTTAAACTGTTAATTATTACTTTTAGATTTCATCATAGCAATTTGTTGTTCTAATGTTTTTAGTTGTAGTTTATCTTTTCTCATTTCTTTCTTAAGTTGTCGAATTTCACATTCCCCTTTGAAACATTGTTGCCGAGCTTCCATATCTCTAACTGATCGTCTATTCATTTCTTCTTCTAAAGCTTTCTTTTCATTCCTAATACAGGTATGAAAATAAATTTCATAAAAAAATATAAAAATACTCAAGAAAAATACTGTAATGTTTTTACAACCTACTAACCTTACATCAGCTACAATTTGAAGAACTACATTCATACCTTCATTACTTAAATTGTCTATTTTTAATAACTGAGGGGTTTCTGGTCTTTTCTCTAATTCTCTTATTGTAGTTTCTAAATCCTGTAAATAAAACAGTTTATAAATAAATATATAGATAAATAAATATAGATAATTACACTTATTCGATTTTTATAACTTTGAATTAAAGTGGATTTTTCTAAGTCATCATTTTTTTCAGTTTCTATAAATTGTTTTTCTAATCTCATAATTTCCATCTGAAAAAATACAAACATAAATTAAATAAGAAAAAATTATGTTCAATTGTTTTAATACCTTCATTTGATTGTTTTCGTGATTGGCTTTTGATAAACACTTTTTTAAAGTTTCATATTTTTCTCTTTTTAATTCAAGTTCCGTTGTTAATGCTTGTCTTTTATCATCAACTTCAGCAAATAATGAATTTCCCCTTTTATTATGATTATTTAAATTGTTTAAATTATTGACTTGTAGTCTGAGCATTTTACATTCTTCTTGGAGCGCCTATAAATAATATTATTATTTTTTTTTTTTTAAAGAAGTAATAACAACAAAGTTTCCTGAGCTATCATATTATGGTAGTAGGGTTAACAACTGTGTTGGATCTTGTACTTTTGGAACAGTGGAAAGGGATAGCTATTTCATTTTTCAGGACTAAGGAGTAAATTTCAGTCTTGAAAGCAAAAACTATGACAAACATGAGTTTTTACGCAACCATATAATCTTCTTGGTCACAACACCCCAGTTAACATAATATTTTAACTTTCAGTTCTACTTAAAATGTAAATGAAAATATATAGTTATTGATTATTTTAGTCTTACTTCATATTTATGTTTCCATTCATTTAATTGATCAGTTTTAATACAATCTTTTGCTTTAAAGTCTTCTAGTTCTTCAATTGTTTTATTTTTTAAATACTCTAACTCAACAATAATCATTTCTTGATCTTTTATTATATTTTGCATCTCATTGTATTTTTCCTACATTAAAATAAATGCTCATAAAAAATAACAGACTAAATAATATTTACACATCCAACTTATGTTAAAATCACTTACATTTTTAATATCCAATTCAGATTTTAAGTCCATTATAATACTTTCATTTAAATTAACTGGTAAATCATCTTTAGGTGTAGTTTTAGACATTTTTAAAATAGATAGCTCTTCTTTCAATGCATCAATTTGTAATGCATGTTCTTTTTGCTGTTCTATAATTTTAAATTCTAAATTTGAATACTGCAACAAATTTAATCAAACATTTTATTTTACAATTACCTACTAATTTAATAAATACAAAAAGATTTTTAACAAAATCAGTACAACTATACTATTACTTCAATTTTATGCATCAACTACATATATATAAGAGCTTAGGTATTAAACAATTATTACTTTTACAGTCCATTGTTTCAAATCCAATTCTTTTGTTGTAATTTCTAACTTTAATTTCATATTTTCATCTTCAACAGTATGTAATTGTTCAACATCATCTTGGAGTTCACTAATTATACAATTTTTTGTTTTTAATTGTAACTGTGTTTCATACAATTCTTGTTTCATAATCTATATAAAAATAACATTTCAGTTTTCAATAATATAATTATTAAATAATATATGATAATATATCTAGGACCAATATTTGTTTAGTTAAATAATTATTTAATACTTATCATAACTTACATCAATAGAAGAAACACTAAGACGAGGTATATTTGATGATGGGTTGTTTATAGAACAGCCATCAATCTGAGATGAGCTTTTATCCATTTTATTTAAGAAAAATTAAAATTAAAGTAAAAACTGATGTTTTGTTAATAATACTTTATTATTATTATTTTTAAGTTAAAAAATAGGTAGTAAAGATAGAAATAAAAATAAGAATAAAAATATATATATATATATATATATATATATATATATAAAATAACTGCTGACAAACTGAAAACTTGTAATCAATTCTACGGTAAAATATAAGACGTTAAAATTCAAAACGATTCAATATTTTGTATTATAGGTATCTTTTCAGTGTTTCTACATATACCGAGGTTAAGTAAAAGTTGTCCATTAAATGGTAACCATAGACTATATACAAATATAATATGGTCCACAGATGTATACAACACTATGGTAAAGCTGTGCTGTGGTTGGCTAAGGTTGGCACAACTGATCTCTCAAATTTTGATTTTGGTGATATCACAGAATAAATTAAATAGATTTAATCATAGACCTTATACCATAGAGTAATATTACTCTCATAGACCTATAAACTAGTTTATAGGTCTATGATTACTCTATGCCTTATACAGTCTATGGATTTAATCTAGTCCACGGTTATTATCACAGATTAAATTTTTATTACTTTATGGATCGTGAATCACAATTCGTGATATCTCACTGTTATCAAAATTGGGAATGATTTCACCAGCTGAAATATATGTTCATGATAAAATCAATGACACCAATATAATATTGGTACGATAATATTTTATCTGATAAGTAACTTAGCGATAAAAAATAATTGATAATAAAAACAGCATGTACGAAGTCTGAAACACTTAATAGTAACTAATTTTCGTCCATTAAATAATTAATTTAGACTTTAAACTATATTTATGTAATTACTATTATAGACATAAATATTTTCTAACTTTTACCGTTTTAGATTTTAACAATTACATTTTTTTTTAGTTATTTAGATAGGTACTACTATATTATAACTATATTATATAACTATAGTATAGCCTACTATATACGGTTAAAAATGGCTTCAATTGAAGGTGTTTCTGAACTTATTGAAGGGTAATTTTTTATTCATTGTTTACTTATCGTGCATCAATTTTAATTGAATTAATTATTATTCATATATAAATAAACATAAAAGTGGTTTGTAAATATAAATAAATAAAAGCTAAGCCTTATTCGTAAAAATTATCCATTTAATAATTTTTATTTTTTATTTTATTAATTATTATTATTCATTTTAGTTATTTATTTTTATTTATTTTTTTTTTTTTTTTACAATCAATACACACTGCACATAATTATAAAATACTAAAGGTTTTATTAATATTTTTTATCTTCAAATATCTTTGATCATTAACCATCAAATTATATTAATACTTGATAATTGCAATGATATGATAACTTTAATTATCCCTAAAAGTTAAATCATAGTTAATAATTTTATTCATTTATCTTAAATTTATCCATTGATTACTATTTGTTAAATACTATAAATAAAAATGATATTAATAATAAATTAATTGTGTCTATTAAAAGATAACTATTTACTTATTTTTTAGTGATCAAGGAAAATCTAAAAAGCAATTAAAAAAAGAAGAAAAACTCGCAGCTAAGGCTATGAAGAAAGAACAATTTAAAGCAACAAATGTAAGTTTAAAATATAATCAAATATTTTTATTATTAGGTATTTTTCATTTTGAACTAATTTAATTTTTTATTAATTTATGTTATGTCTGAAAATAATGAAAACTATATTTATTATATAATTTAGTGTATACTAAATAGAAATGAGAATGCTTAGATGGTTGAATGGAGTGACAAGAGAAGATAGAATAAGGAATGAATATGTAAAAGGTAGTGTTGGTGTAGCGCCAATTGTGGACAAGATGAGAGAAAATAGGCTGAGATGGTTTGGGCATGTGATGAGGCGAGAGGAAACGAATGCAGTAAGAGTGGTTATGAAGATGGACGTTGAAGGTAAAAGAGGAAGAGGAAGACCAAAAAAGAGATGGTTGGAGACTTTGGAGAATGACATGAGGGCTGTCGGTGTGTGTAGAGGAGATGTGATTGACCAAGTAAAGTGGAGGTATAGGACAAGGGTGGCCGACTCCAAATAGTTGGGAGGAAGGCGAGGCAAAAGAAGAAGAAGAAGAAGAAGTGTATACTATATAGCAAATTTGGGTAGTGTTTTCAATGCATCAACGCAGTATTTGAAATACTTTTAAAGAGTGTTTTAACCAAGTCTACTACATAGCTTTAATTTTGTATATTTAAATATTAGGTAGTTAAATATTCTACCAAAATAGAATTACATGTAATTTTACCAAAATATTTTTCTCTTTTTCAAATTAATTTTTAATATTTTTATTATTTTTGTTTTATGTTAACAATTCTATTAAATACTCTAAGGTTAAGTTACTTGTTTTAGTTTATTTAACTACTGAGTGACTTATTAAATAAAATTATTCTATATATATATTAATTTTAATCAATTTCTTTTAGAGGAAACATTATTTAAAATTAAATGTTCTTATGTAATTTTGTAGTGGATATATCAATTTATTTTTCTGTATAACAACTAATACTGCCACTTAAGATAATACTTTAAATAATATTTTCTTATTATAATATTATAATTAATATAATATGAATTATGTTTTGTAAATAGAAAATAATCAGTAATGACCAAGAATCTGGTGAAGATATATCTGTTGGGAAATATGGATCATTAAAAATGATACAAAGTTCAAAGAATTATGTATTCGATAGAGTTTTTGTGGAAGTAAAGAACCTTATGACTGCTTTAGCTGATAATAGTGTTTGGATACGTGGAAGACTACATACTAGTCGTGCCAAAGGTGAAATTTAAAATTATGTTTATATCTTATAATTATTCAAATACAATTTAATATATATCTCTAGGTAAACAATGTTTTATGGTAATCAGACAACAGCAATGGTCTGTTCAAGTTTTAGCTGTTGTATCCGATTCTATAAGTAAACAGTTTGTAAAGTTTTGTTCTAAGTAAGTTGTACAACTGTTGTAATACATCTTATGTTTAAATTTATATTTTTGTTCTTATATATTAATTAATTAATATTTGCAGTGTTAGCAAAGAATCTATTGTAGATATTAAAGGTAAAGTAACAAAAACACCTTCTAAAATTGGGTCATGTACACAACAAGATGTTGAATTACATATTGAAGAACTGTGGGTAGTTAGCCAAGCTGCTAGTCAGCTTCCTTTACTCATTGAAGATGCATCAAGGCCAGTTAAAGGGGACGAAGAGGTATTTAATTTATGTTTTATCTATGTCTTAATTAAGTTGATATAATTTATTTTGATTGATTATTACATCACATATCAAATTATTTAAGAACTTTTTAATTTTAATTAATAATAAATTATTTATTAAATATAAGATAATTTTAATTTCATCTTTCATGTTTTAAGTTTTAACATTTTATTTACATTTTAAATGTAAATTGTTTGTAGGATCAGGGTTTAAATATTAAAGTCAATCAAGATACAAGACTAGATAATAGAGTAATTGATTTACGCACTCCAGCAAATCAAGCTATTTTCCGTCTCGAAGCTGCCGTTTGTAAACTATTTAGAGATACACTTGCTGAAAAAGTAAATTTAATAAAATATTTGTTCATTAATTTTAATTTTACTATTTATTCTATTATTATTGAAGGAATATAAAGTTTAATATTTAACAAGATAAATTTTATGTAGGTTAAATTTAAACTTTAATAATACATTACAGTATAACAGTTTTATTTTAAAGAAGATACCTTTATTATTTCATGATATAATTTTCTTATATACTATTATATCTTAAGTGCTGTAAATGCTATATTATTATATTATAATACATTTTGTTTTTTAAATCATATTATATGAAAATATCTCTTTTGTTATTTCATTGTGAAATTTACATTTAAATTTTATTATTTAACAAAAATTACCCTAAAGTGAAAACATGATATTTATTACTTATTGCATACTAAAGTTTGTATTTTCCAATAAAAATTATTAAAAATATATTAGTATAAAACTTTTTATCTGTCAAATTTTAATTTCTTTTAAGTTTCCTTTATATAAAGATTTCATAATATTTAATCATATCTTTCTACTTTGTATAATAATTACATTTATTTTTAATTATATTTGTTATTTTTAAATCCATATTTTTTTTTTTTTAAAAACTTACAAAAGTATCTTTTATTTGTAACATAAATCAAAAATAGTTTTAAATTCCCAAGTAAAATAATTCTACCTTAACTGAACATTTTAATTTATTTTTATTTTTTTGGAACTGAATTAATATACTTGTACTTACATTTTATATTTTTAAATATTTTTTTATTAATTTAGGGTTTTGTTGAAATCCATACTCCCAAAATGATAAATGCAGCAAGTGAAGGTGGAGCAAATGTATTTACAGTATCATACTTCAAAGGTTCAGCATATCTTGCTCAGTCACCTCAGTTGTATAAGCAGATGGCAATTGCTGGAGATTTTGATAAGGTGTTCACAGTTGGTTCAGGTATGAAAATTTAACTTAAGGCTTTGAATAATATTATTTATTAATATTTATGTCTTATATTTTAATAATTAAATCATTGTTTTCAGTTTTTAGAGCAGAAGACAGTAACACATATAGACATTTGACAGAATTTGTTGGATTAGATTTAGAAATGGCTTTTAAATATCATTATCATGAAGTAGTAGATGTTATTGGTTCACTATTTACAAATATTTTTAAAGGATTACGAGACAAGTAATTATAATTTTATTATAAGTACATATGGGGGTATTGTGGCTAAGCAAAATTAACATACATTCACTAGTTTCAACCCAGCTTCTAGTGGTTTTGCTTACCTGACAGGATGACTGTCTCCAAAAAAAGAAATTCTACTGATATTTTTACTAATTGGTTAGATAAATTGTAACCAAAAAATTAACTATCAAGTAAAAAATAGATCAGTCTTTTAAATTCCATATCTTACTAAAAAAATGTTTGTATTTATAAGTGTTTTAACTAGTGCTTGTTTATTTAAATATAAAAAAAATAAGATTATATAGAGTTAATAATTCAGGAATAATAAATATTATATTTTATTTTCTTATTATATTTTTTTATTATATTATTGTATGGTAGAAATTATTCTATAAAATTTAGTCTTTTTTTTTTATTTTTCTCTTGATTTGGAAATAAAAGTGCAATTATATGTGTGCACATATAAAAATGTATAACTTTGATTTCCTCCTCATGTATACAATAATCTGTGAACTATCTGTAAAATATTTATATTACTTATTGTACTCGATGTATAGATTGTAATTCTTCATAATAAGCAAATATATTTAAAAAAAAACTTTGATTTTTGATAAACAGAAATGATAATGTAGGGTTAGATATTTTATTTAATAATTCAAAATATATTTTTAAATTACATTTTGATAAATAAAATATTTTAATATAATAGTTAACGACAATTTCATATTTATAAAACTAAAACATATCATGACATTTATAAACATAATTATTACATTGATAATAAACTATTTTAATTATTATTTTATGATGAAACTATTTAAACTAATAGTAGCATATTTCAAGAATAGGTATTTCTAAACAAATTTACCAGTTATTAGTTTTACTTTTAGATATCAATTTTTATTTTAATATATGTAATAATATGTAATTATTTATTTACCTTAGTTATCAATCTGAAATAAAAACAATTTGTGAACAATATCCTATAGAACCTTTTAGGTTCTTAGACCCACCTTTAAAATTAGAGTTTCCAACTGCTGTTAGTATGCTTCGTGAGGCTGGAGTTGAAATAGGCGATGAAGAAGATTTATCGACACCTAATGAAAAGTTACTTGGGCGTCTAGTTAAAGCAAAAGTATATTTATTGTTTCATCAAATAAAACTATATTTCAATGATAATGTAACTAACATAAAATTGTTATTATTTAGTATGACACAGATTTTTATATTTTGGACAAGTTCCCTCTTGCTGTACGACCTTTCTACACAATGCCTGATCCTGATTCAAAAGTACAATATAACATTTTTTAGTTGTATTTAGTTTCTACAATTTTAAAATTGTTTTATGGTTTACAACAGGTTGCCTCAAATTCTTATGATATGTTTATGAGAGGTGAAGAAATTCTATCTGGTGCTCAACGAATACATGATTCTGATTATTTAATAGAAAGAGCTAAACATCATCAAGTTGGTATGTTGATTTTAGTATTTTAAAATTAGAGTATTGTATAAGTAGTGATATATTTTTCTAATTTATATTAATTAATATATTTGTTTAGATATTGAAAAGATTTCAGCATATATAGATGCTTTCCGGTATGGTTGTCCACCTCATGCTGGAGGTGGAATTGGATTGGAGCGAGTTGTCATGTTGTACATGGGTTTAGACAACATAAGAAAAGTATCAATGTTTCCCCGTGATCCTAAAAGATTAACTCCTTAATTTTATTCTATTCTTAAAAATTATTTATTTTGTTATTACAATAAATAACATAAAACCTATTTAATATGTAATATAGTAATCATTTGATAAAACCAAACATTTAAAATAAATAAATAATATTCATAACATTTAATGGTTTTTTTTTTCATTTTCATCATTTTTTCAAAAATAAGTTATACTTGGATAATCAAATTATTACTATAATCAATACATCCTTTAAACTGTTTGTTGCAGGACAATAGTTATGAAATTAAATAGAATCTACATAAATATATTAATAATTATTTTATGTATTGTTTACTGTTTAATGTGTTTTAAAATATTAATGCGAATGATAGATAAATGTACTTTAATTTAAATAACAACAATACTCAATGATTTGATAGATAAACTTAATAAGAATTCTTTGGTAAACAATTTAATAATAACGTAATGTACATGTCGTAACAGCAGAACGGTAAATATTAAAATTATGTAAAATAGTAAAATATGTAAAGCTTTTTGATATTTCGTGCGCGCACTAATTTTTATAATGCAGTTACGCAAATAGACTCGCGTAACGTTCTAATTAAATAAATCATGAAATGTTCGTGTGCAAGATATATCGAGGAAGAAATAATAATGAAAAAAAATTGACTCGATAAATTAAAACGATTAAAAAGTTCGAATTAATTGACGCAAGCACTTATACATTATACAATAACAACAGCATTACGCAATATTAACATAAGTGGTGTGGTTATCGAACAGCGAATCGATTTCAGAAAAAGATGGATGATCTGTAGCTCAACGGAACAGTGAAATGCTAAACCCGGAGGCAAAAGGTCCTAGTTTTTGTCTCGTTTGCCGCCCACAGAAGGTAAACCGTAAATTGTTTTTTTTTTTTTTTTTAATCCATGAACGGCGTTCGTTTTAAGGTTAGGTTCGATCTAGTCGTTGCCGTTCGAAAGACGTTCACACGGAGCACTTCGATATATATATATATATAAACAGCAATATTCACTTGCGACATGCATCATCGAGCTATCCCTACAACAACCCTCCCTCTATAGCGTATTGCTTTGCATTCGTCAAGAGAGGGTTGAGCATGTGCATGTGAGTGTGTGTGTGTGTGTATTCGAGGGGAGAAAACGAATAAGAAAAGGTGGAGAGGGGAGCAAACAAAAAAACGGCGCGGGATACTCAGGCGAGAAACCCATGTCGTGCGGGACGGGGTGATTCGACGGCGAACGTTCCGCGGTCCGAAAACGCCAGTGCGGCAAAAGCGCACCGCCCGGAGAGAACAGACGTCGCGTACAACGCAATAGACTGACGTCACGTTCACGTTTTCAACATTGTGTGGTGGCGGGAGCGGGTCGTGGCGGTGTTGATCTGTGGGATGGGTGGCAGGGCGGGGTCCACCGACCGTTCCGATTGGGTCAATGTCTGGTGTGCGTCCGCCGACGTTTTCCAAAATGGAGTTGTGAATTTGTGATCGGCACTAAATTTACTGATGACACCGTGCGCGAGTTTACGCTCTTCACATCTTCGCCGTCTCGTCCATGCCTCGCGTACACATTGGATCATCGCCGCCTCCCCGTAGACAACCGTTTACGCACCGACTCGACTGACACCGCGGCGTGGAAATAATAAATTACAATAATTGTCGCTTAATAATATATCGACATTAAATTTCCAA
The DNA here is from genome assembly GCA_034509805.1 of Sipha maydis. Taxonomy (NCBI): domain Eukaryota; kingdom Metazoa; phylum Arthropoda; class Insecta; order Hemiptera; family Aphididae; genus Sipha; species Sipha maydis. Next base: position 137,590 of record JASXSY010002273.1, on the reverse strand, counting down.
TAATCGTACGGTTTTTCTTGTACTTTAGTTCCTCTCTTTCTCACGCTCTCTGTGTATCTGACTATTCTTTCACTCCTTTCCACGGCATATATTGAAATTTTCGCGGCATCGAATCCGATCTGTTAACGCGGCGTACCGTGCGCGCGTGTTCACCAGTGTGTGTGTGTGTGAAGTTGTTTTCCAATGTGCTACTCTACCGCCGCCGCCGCCGCCGCCACTGCCGCCACCACTACTACCCTCGGGTACCTGGTAGTAGTGTAGTATGTGGGCCGCGAACCAGGCCAGATAGGCGTATCAGAAAAATTTCTTCTTTTTTTTTTTTATCAATAAAAAAAAAATTGTCGAGCAATAAATCACGTTTACTTTTTGTCGTTCCGTTTTTTGCCCGGCACACATTTTGCACTATCCGTATTTCTTCTTTCTTCCGCGCACCGAATTTATACGAATTATGTAAAACCTAAGAGTTGCCCACCCTTCCGCACGCTCAAGAGTCGACGACGACTACCTACTGCGGCGATCGACCTCAGAGCTCTTCCGAGAGAACTCAACATTTCACACCATCCGCCGCCTGACGTCGTGTGGTTGTCATGAGCGGAAGGCCCAGAACTACATCCTTTGCTGAGGGAAACAAAACGTCCCCAAATCCACCTTTGGGCGGAATTAAAGTTATAAGTACGTAAATACACATATTGGCACTTACACTTGGGAAATTCGTACCATTGCTACTTATTACCTGTACACATTACTTTTTGTGTAATATTGATGTATTAACATCAAGTTGTATCATACATCATCATACATAGTTAACATCTATACTGTGAAAAGGTAGTTTGCTTGTTTGTAATGAAGATTTGATATGTTCAACATGTGTTTAAATATGTACGGATATGTGATTACTTAGAAATCATTCTTTTTAATCCTACAGTTAAGATACAGCTGTGATCTTAGTCAAATATATCCTAGAATTTTATACATCAAATGTTTTATGCCTGATAAGAAAGCATTATTTTGGTTATATGCAGAATAATTTAAATTATTTTGATGTCAGTTTTATATTTATAAATTATGCCTTGGATACATTGTACATGGATTAATATTTTATTTTTATTTTAGTTAGGTATATAAAACCGAACATCTAAAATGTAGCATCGATACTATACTTTTACTCGTTACTAAAACAATTGGTTATTAAACCAAGAAACTAATTTAAATGAGATTTAACTATAGTATTAGCCATTTTATGTGGTGCTAGTTTTTAAGAAATTATAGTTAATTTCCAATAAAAGAATTTGTTATGTTAGGCTTTAGATTAGAAATTTATATATAAATACGATCTAGGTAAATACATTATATACATTCATAATTATTATATTATGTACCTATCTAGGATTACTTTACTTTATGAACACTCAACCTACCTACTTGTGATAAATTATTTATATTTTGAATTGCACTTTCTCTTGAACTTTTGAACAATATATAAATATATTCTAATCAAAGTTGAAAATTCTTATGTATTTAATTTTCCTTGATCACCTACTATATCTGGTCTTTCAATGATAAAAAATGTATGGATTATTAATAATTTTTTTGGCATCATTTATATCTTGATTTATATTTTGTTTTTTGTATTTTTTTAGTCTTTCATTAGTATTATACAACCCATAAGGGTTTGTGTAGAGTATATTAAATTTTAAGTTAATTTTTAATTAATGATTTTCTAAGAAAATGTAAATGTAAATGTTTACATTAGTTTAAACATATCTAATTAGGTTAATACTTATAATTTTCAATTAATATTTCTAATAATTTTAAGTAAATACATTGATAAGTATTTTAATAAAAAAATAATTTTTCTAGATATCGCTAATAAACTTTTTTTATATTAACTGTTATGGATATCCTGTTAAGTTAGTATATATATATATATATACATATTACATTTAGATATTCTTAATAAAATATAGCAAAAATATAAAGGTATAAATTAGAAAAAAGTATTTTTGAGATCTTACTTAATTTATGTATAGAATAATTATGAATACTAAAAATTAGATAATAACCTATTCTATCGTTAGTCATATTAATTCTACTGGCTTTTTAATTTAATGTTTTTGTCAAAATTAAAATATAAAAATAGTAACCTTCTTTTTAAAATTAATCAATTAATTAAAATCATTCAATAAATATTTAATAATTTTTTTTTTTTTTTAAATAATATTGCTCTTACCTATTGTGGAGATTATACAAGTTAAATTTATCAGATAGAAATGTTAACTTAAATTTATAACCTTAAATCTAAAAATAAAATGATTGATTTATTTTATTGTGCCAAGTTGATTTTGAAATAACAGACCTTTTTTCAATTCAATGTCAACACATTGGTTTAATTGTTAGTAAGAAAAGTAGTAATGGATTTACATCTGCCGTGTGAGGATTCATCAGTAAATGATGTGGTTCCTATTTGGAACCCAGCTGTAGTAGCAAATGCTGAACGGCAAAGACTTCAAGGTAACATTTTTCTATGAAATTTTCTTAGTGATTTATATGAAATGAACAATAAATTGTCATTTAGAAATTTTTAGCTTAGTTATATTGGTATTTCTAGCCTTTTTTATAATTTTAATTCCATTATTCTTATCATTAGTCTTTGAAGACAAAAAAAAAAAAATCTTTTTTTTATTTTAATAATTAACTATTGATTTATTGAACATTTATTCATTATATTATTATCATTACATTATTATTCATTATTAGTTACGCATATTAAATATGTATTTGATTTAATTTGTCCTTAATTTCCATATTAACTAAATTAGATTTAAAAACAATTTTTACTTTTAAACTACATTTAATAATTTTTCTTACTATAATATTTTATAAATTTGTAAAAAAATTAAACTTCCAACAAATGTTTAAATCAAATCTATTTTTATCATGTTTTTTATTCACAAATTTATCGTATTATGTAATTTCTTTATTTATATTGAATTTGTTCCAACTATTTAAAATTTACTAATGATAAGAATATTTTTCATGGCGTATTCAATTTTTAAACAGTTGTAATATTTAATATATTTAATGGTTAATATTAAAATATATCATTATACTTTTAATACTTTATATTTATAAGCTATAGTAAAATAATTAAAAATAAATCTGTGCCCAATTATTGGTATACTGTTTCCTAGTTATATAGTAGGCATTTATAGGATTAATTTTATTATTGTTTTTAAAATTAAAATTTGTTATTACCTTATATGTTTATTTCATACTTGCCTAAAAATTACCAAGTTTTTTTATTTTAATTTATAAATAATTAGGTATGATAACAGGTATGAATTAATTTTATGATTAATTTTTTATCTTATCTGTATGCATTTAAATTTGTATTTAATTAGTTTTAATTATTTGTATTTCACCTACATATTTTAATATTGATTTTATTATTGGCTATCTACAATAGTATGACTAATGTTATACCGGGTGTTATACTTATATTTAAATAAATTGTCTTGGAAAAATTCATTGGGGAGAGGAAAGTAATTATTTAAGTTGCTTTATAAGTAATTATTAGATCAGTGTTATTATATTTTATACTGTATTAACATTATTTGTGATTATTTTTTCAGGTAAAGATGGCAGTAAAGTCACTACGGTTGTGGCAAATCCTTGCCAAGGCCCCGATCGACCCTTGGAAGTATCATATACAGATACAATGGTTATTGGTAATGGAAGTTTTGGGGTTGTGTACCAAGCAAAATTATGTGATACAGGAGAAATGGTTGCTATTAAAAAAGTTCTTCAAGATAAAAGATTTAAAGTAAGTGTTTAATTTTAAATACTTAGTATTATCAGTGGCAACTATAATAAAACTAAGGTATTGTAGAAGTAGATCCTTTGATTAACATTAGGTAGTGTTTTACCTTTGGAAGTGATGTATATTAATTAGGTTAATGATAGGTATCTTCAGTTTATTCAGCTATTGAAAATTGCACCACTGATTATTATCTTCATTTCAAAATAAGCAAATTATTTTTAAAAGCATATATATTATATATTATTATGACACTTGTATATATTTGTTTGTTATTAGATGTCAGAAACTAAACTATTTTTATAAGGGATGTTTTCACTTATTTCATGGTATTTTTTTGTAGTACCTGATAAATTAAAAACTATGAACTAATGTACGAATTTTATTTTAAGAGTAGTTATAAAAATAATGACATAACTTATTAACTATGATTAACTTATTCAATTTACTTTATTACATAAATTCTAGTACTTCTTTTTTATATTTGTCTTATTTTTATTTTTGGAGGGCAAAAATTCTTAAATAAAATCATTATTTTAAGTGCTTATATTTATAGTTGTAATTAATTTACATATATTCAACTTAATATTAAATATTGTTAATTATTTTTAAATTAATTAATTTTGTTGGTTATTTTAGAATCGTGAATTACAAATAATGAAACGCTTAGATCATTGTAACATAGTGAAATTGAAATTTTTCTTTTATTCAAGTGGTGACAAGGTAAAATCATATTTAATATTTTGTATTATACGATCTTCATCATAATTTATTTTAAATATTTTAGAAGGATGAAGTTTACCTAAATTTAGTTTTAGAATATATACCAGATACTGTGTATAAAGTTGCTCGTCATTATAGCAAATTAAGGCAAACTATTCCGATCAACTACATTAAGGTTTGTTTGTATTAGTTTATAATCATTAAACTATTTAATTCTTTGTTATAAAATGGTTTATATGATATTGTTTTATAGCTGTACATGTACCAGTTATTCCGAAGTTTGGCATATATTCATTCATTAGGCATATGTCACCGTGATATCAAGCCTCAAAATTTGTTATTAAACCCTGAAACTGGGGTATTAAAGTTGTGTGATTTTGGCAGTGCAAAGACTCTTATTAAGGGTGAACCTAATGTATCTTACATATGTTCAAGATATTACCGAGCACCTGAACTAATTTTTGGTGCTATAGACTATACAACAAAAATTGGTAATTTTTTTTTTTTAAATAAAACAAAACTGTATATTAGTTAAAAAATTGTATTTAGTTTTAGTTTTTAAATTAATATAAACAGATATATTATCATATAATTGATGTGTTAATATAGTACTATACAATATATATGTATTTTATTAAAATGGTTTTAAAGTAATCAAAATTAATTTTTCAGATGTTTGGAGTGCTGGTTGTGTATTAGCAGAACTCATGCTAGGTCAACCAATTTTTCCAGGTGACTCTGGTGTTGATCAATTAGTTGAGATTATTAAAGTTCTAGGCACACCAACAAGAGAACAAATTAGGGAAATGAATCCTAATTATACTGAGTTCAAATTTCCTCAAATAAAATCGCACCCTTGGTCAAAGGTAAGCTATTTTTTTGTATTACCTTTGTTTTTAATGAAATTAACATGTTAGTTTACTTAAATTATAAACTTAAAAAAAATTCTCATATAATTGTTTTCGCTTTTTTTTTTTTCTATAGAATATTATTCAAAAACAATTTATACTTTTATTATTAATTTATTTGGAATTTTATTTGATTAATTTATTTAAATTTAATATAGATGTAATTTTTTATAATAATAAATTATTAAGTATAATAAATACTTAATAAGAATTATAGATTTGCTGTATTAAAGACATGTTTATAAGCCAGATATTTAATATATTTTAATACATTGAATAAAGAATAAAAACTAAAAATATTGTTGAGTCAGTTTAATTTACAGTGTTTATCAATTTCTTAACTTTGTAAGCAATATTATTTCTGTTATCCAGTAAATATAAAAAACTAATTTTCAACATTAAATTATTATTATTCTTAAATATATAAATTATTTAAAATTAATTATTAAATATTTTTTATTTTTTTATCTACGTAACATACAAAAATTCTTGCATGTTGTTAATTTTTGATTAAATCCAGTCATAAATATTTGCCGCAAACAAATATTTCAAACAAAAATATTATTTTTGTTTTTTTATTATTTTATAAGTATTATCATTGCAATTTTCTTTTAAAACTAATTTTTCATGTTATATTTATTTTATGTATTTTTATTCAATATTATTTTACCGAGACATGTTAGAGGTAATCTATACTTTAATTTTTAATAAACAATATGTACCTTGCAGTTAATGCTGCAACGCATGTCATTCCCAAAAAACAGCAATGTTCATCAAAAAATTAGAGTAAGTCTATAAATGACTATGCGACTGTTTGAACATCTAACCAGTTTTTTTACTGAAATATTATAACCATTTGACTTACTCTTTGCAATTAAAGAGTTTTAACAATGTACTCATACATGACATTATGATATACTTAGTTTATAATTATTAATATTTTATAATGATGATTTCAGTTTTAAAGAATAATCAGTATTTATTAAATAAATGTTTAAATTATAAAGCATATGCTCGTAAAAATGGTATTCAACTTGTTATTTACTGCTACATTTGATAGTTAATTGTAGAATTTAAAAGCAATTAGAGCTCTAACGTGTCTATTGAATTGTTATATTTATTTAATTTACATTTTAAGTTTAATATTTTAACTTCAATTAAGTGTGTATTTGAAGCGAAAATTCTATGTTAATGATAAAGGCGTCATTTATAAAGGTTTTCCGTATGCGGACACCAGCAGAAGCTGTTGAATTGGTATCGGTATTACTTGAATACACTCCATCACTTAGAGTATCTCCATTACAAGCATGTGCTCATGCATTTTTTGACGAGCTACGAGATCCACTACATAGATTACCAAATGGACGGTCATTACCTCCACTTTTCAATTTTACACAATTAGGTACTGAATATTTATATTTTGTTAAAAAATTTAAATTGCTATTCTGTAGTAAATACTATTTCAATTTTTATTAGAATTGAGTGCAGCTGGATCTTTAAAATCTGCTTTAATACCTAAGCATTTAAAAGATTCTGTTGGAAGCGGAAATGAAGCATCTGCTGCTAGTGGTGGACCATCCACCCCAGAAAATATCAATCCAGATAGTCCAAGTCATCCATCATCATCGACTACTTCCAGGCAACCTTCAAATGAAATAGTTTAAAAGGTAAAGGTTAATGTTGTATGTAAGTATTTATTAGATTGATTTCTTTAAATTTTTTATTATTTATTTATTACTATTATATATTTATAATTTTTATAATAATAATAATAATTTATATCTCATATAATCAACTGGAAATATTTTATTTTAAAATAGTTTCACTAGTTAAATAATGTATTAAATATTGTATTTATCTGAATGGGAGTTCTATTAATATTTTACTAATTGTTATTATTATTATTATTATTATATTTTAATTTATCAATTTTAGATAGTTAATTAACATGTATACTAAATTAAAATTTTCCTCTCTTCTTGTCTTCTTACTAATTATTGTTTAGCTATACTAAGATTTTTATTAAATAGAGTTGTGCAGTTTAAATTAAACTTAATTTAAAAACAATTTAATGGCATTTAATGAAATATTGGCAGTTTTCCATTTGCTTATTTAATTTAGTTTTTAATCACTATTTCTTTTATTTAAAAATTTACATACATTTTAAATTAAACAGTATTTAATATATAATTTTATAATTTATATTTATCATCTTAACTACACAATATGTATTTTTATACATTTTATTGCTTCTTTTTTAATCAGCTTTATTGATTCTCTATTTATTTTATAAAATCTAGATATACCATAATAATCAATAATATAAATTATCTATATTTTATATGTCTAATAATAACCACTATGTACTTTTCCTTTATGAGCACATAAGTAATCAAGTTGATTATTTATATTGTTTGTTTTTATAAATATTGAGATACATTTTGTTTGTTCCTTTCACTATCAATGTGTGATTTAATTTATTATTAATTAAAAGTTTAAATAATGTCATTAGGTGTATTAACTAGTTTTGTAATAGTTGTAACAATCATAACATAGTGTTTTATATAAAAGCTTTAATTGTTTTTATTTGCATTTTACTTTTTACTTCTTATATCCTAGACTAATAATAACTAAATATATGCAATTTTTTTTACTTATATTACACACTAGCTATACAGTTTTGTTTATATAAGGTTACTTATTTATCTGTGATAAGTTTTTTTATTATTTCAGTTTTATAAATAGTTAAAATTTAACCACATAAAATGTTTTTTGTGTTTAATAAAAATAATAACTCATTATTTAAAATGAGATTTCTATTAATGGTTTTTTAAAAAAAAAAAGTTGTATTAACATAATTGGGTTAAAATATAATTTGTGCTGGTATTTGTATCTGTTATAGTTTTACATCTATTTTTAATAATTTAATTAAAGTTAATTTAATTATTATTAACATCTTCAATAAAATTATATTTTAATGTAAGCAGATGCTAATAATAATATTTTTAAAATCATTTTATCTCAATTTAAAAATAAAAAAATCTTTCAACAAAGAATGCTTGTAATAAATTGGTTTTTTGTTTTGTTTACAGTGCGACCAAAAATATGCCTTGGCAATCAAATCACACACAAACTTATTAAGGTAATGTATATGTACACCAAAATAAAAAAACTTATAACAAATCTGTCATATCTGTATTGTTTTTATATTTATTTTTAAAAAATAAGTTTTATTAGGTTATCTACTTTGTTATTAGGTAAATTTTTTGATACCTAAACTCATCTTTTAAAATAATAGAAATCACAGTTATAAAAAATTGTATGGTCGTTTCTTTTGCAACTAACAACTATTGTTTTTCTTTTGTTGATAAAAATTTAAAAAAAAAATATTGGAACCATTAACTAACCTCATTTTAATCAAATATTATTATGTTGTTATTTTTCCTAAAAATATTTTTTATTTAAGTTATATGTTTTTTCTAAGATTCTTGTTTAAACATGTAGCTTTTTAAAATGAAATCCAGATTTTCAACTATTTCTCTATACTTGCCTTTTGTGTTATTAAGTCCAAAGATATATATAATTTTATAAACAACTAAATGTGTATTAACATCTACTATAATAAACTCGTGTATATAATACAAATTATTATGGTTTTAGTGTTAAATATATATTGCTATTTACATGTATAAACAAACGGGTAGGTCTAAAGCTTTTTTAATCATAATAAGTAGTAATAACAAAATTTAGACCATCTATTAATTAATAAACCACAAATATTTTGTACATAAAAATTGTGCAACGTTTTCAAAAACTTTCTTTGCACATACTCAATGTTCCTGAAATTGTTTGTAGAAAAATTAACTGTTAATTTTTTTTTAATAATTTCAAAAATAAAATATTCACATTATTGTTCAGGCTAACATAATTATCAATATATAATTATATTTATTGTATGCTTTAGTTCATGAAGCTAAACTTCTCATACAATTTCTTAAATAAGAAAATGTTTGAATTGTTTTAAATTCATGTAGGTTACAATCATTAAAATCATTAAAACTTAATGATTATATTTAGTTTCAAAAATTAAATATCTATTGTAAAATACTGTGCTTCCATATCTTCTTTTTTTTTTTTTTTTTTATGGATTTACTATTTTTGTGTTTTGTATTTTATAGTAATTATAATTAATAATTTCATTTTATTTGTCAAAAATAAATATTCATTCCATTGTTTAAATGTTTTAATTATATTTATTTTAACAAATTAATGTTTTCTCTTGATGGGTATGTTTAAGTTAATTGAAATTCTGATTTTTTTTTTTTTGGTCATACTCTAGGGATCTTTTCTCAAGACTGTAGAAGTATTGGAAAGAAAACACGCTTTTTATAATTAAATATACTTATAATTTTATTCATTAACTCAAAAATGTGGAATATTATAAAATCCATTTAGTGGTATATAAAATTATGTACGAAATAATTAATATCACATTCAATTTATTTGATCAGCACATATTTCCAATTGATACAAATCAATGTATGTGTGTAAAATATAGAAACCAGTAACTTTGTGTATAATAATTTAATATATATATATATATATATATATATATATATATATATATATATATATATATATATATATATATATATTACATTAAAGCCACCAAAATTATTTAAACAAAATATTCAAAAATAATATGCTTTAGGCAATGTCTAATTTATTAATCGTCACGTATGGTATTAATTGTCTTAAGCCACTTGTGTTAAATACTAATAACCATATTTTCTATAAAAAGAATATTATATAGACAAATCATAAATATGTTATTGTTTTTTTTAAGCTTACACAGAAAAATAATATAATTATGATGATACTGATAGATATTGCTGTGGTGTAGATACAATTTGTTAGAGCTCAACGTTGTTATATTAAAGAACAATTATTTTATTAGGCACATATAAATGCTCTATATAACTGTGTAAAAGTGTAAATTATTTAACATTTATATTGTATATGTATAATATATATATATAAATAAAATATTGCATAGACATTATTAGTTTGTGGCTAATTTAACATACAACATTTTGAGTTTTTTTTTTATTATTATTATTATTTTATTGTACAATGTACAAATTTTTAATACTAACTTTGATTTTTTTTTTCAATTGGTTGTTTTAATATGCATACATAATATGTATATTTATTTAGTGTTCTTTTTGATATTACAATAATTAAAATGTATACAAATTAAAAATATGTTCTTGTCTCTCTAAACTTTTTTTCTGTTATGTATTATTTATTTATATTATATTCACATGGACTATCTATCTTATATAAATTATTGATTTTGCCGTTTTGTTTAGAAAAAATTAACCAAATGTAATATAAAATATGAATTAGAAATATTTTTTTTTTTTTATATATATAAAATTTGGTCGGTCATTTAATAATATTTATTTAATATAAATAATGATATACCCAACAGCATTTATGTGTTAAAAATATTAATGTCAAATCAGAAAATTTTAGTAGCAAAAAATGTTTTGTTAGTCCATAGCATATATGTAAAAATATAATTATATAATATATATACATATGTATAAATGATGTGTATTATATATGCTATGTAATGTATATGTAATATTTATATGCATAGAAAATAAATAATATGCATACATTTCTATATTTATAGTACATATTGTTTCTTATATTAACATTATTGAAAATTGTTTGAAGACTGATCTGTCTAACAAAGGAAGATATGGAAATTAATTTGTTCCAGAAGTCATTATCAAATTTAAAATTAGAAGTGAATCTATCATAGTTAAAAAAAGGAATTAAAAAATAAGTGAAACTTTTACGCTAAAACAATCTTTTTAATGAACTAACATTGGATTTACTGAAAAAGTCTTTATTACTTTTCCATAAAATTATATTTTTCCTAAATTAAAGAACTTAAGATGATGTATCATATTTTACTGCCATGATTGCGAATCTTAAATAATATTGCACACCACGAAGGACCATTACTGCTGCACACGCAGAATATATATCCCTGTCACCGTAATTCGAGTAAGTTTCCTTCCCTTTATAGGGAACAGATACAAATATTGTACGATTTCTACCAAATTTTTAAATTTACTTCTTAACAGATGTAAGTTACTGTAAAAAATGTCAAAATATTCGTAACTTTATTTGCATTGGTAAAAAAAAAGGGTGGGAAATAATTTCCCACTGAACATTTAGTGTCATGGTTATGGATCATGAACAGAGGGAAAAAATTAACCATTTAATACTTAATTTTTTTTAATTTTTCAGATTTTTATGCAAACAAATATATATATGACACCTGAAGTTACAAACATTTTCTCTACTGATAAAATAAATTCTTATGATATTATAATAAGCCTTATAATTTATTATAACAATATAACAAAAAATAATTAATAATGAAAACATAAATAAAAACCTTTATAGAATTATCTTGATTCACATTTCAGACTTCACATTATATAAAATTATAATAAAAAAATAATAAAATCAACTTTTGAAAATAAAATTATGAGATTTACTTGAATTAGATAATTCAATTCAGTTTTCAAAAAAAAAAAAAATAAACTTTCTAAAAATAAAAACTATCAACTGTAGGTACCTAATTGGGCATTAAAATCAATAAAATATACTAAATTGTATGGTATTTAGCAAAACAATCTTTGCATTAAACTATGTTGCATATTGCACACATTATATTCGATCTTTTATCATGTTTTTTTGTACTGCAGCTAAAACAGCGTTTATATGTAACAATTTTAGTTGCAATATGCGATTCAAAATTTGAAATTACTTCCACATTCGATTTTGATCTTTTTTGGGATGATGATCCTATATTGTAGTATATTTTTTACGAGATAAATAATTTGATTATTTAAAAGTTCACAATAAAGTGAAAATATTAAGTTTGTGGTGTATGTAATATACTTACTGTATACATATATTGATTCCTTAAGACTTATTTTTTAAATTGATACACACATTGAGTTCTTAACAACAATCAATATTCTGTTTTAATCGTTTGTTTGAGTAAAAAAAATTTTAAATGAAAAATATGTCACGAAAAACTAATAATAATAGTGCTTGAAGTATGATATATTTCATTACCACACTAAAATAAAGAACAAAAACTAAGCTATACAAATAGCTTACTGATTACAGATAAATTATACGATTATATCAACAATAAATTTCAATTTAAACAAAATTATAAATAACTCGGAATAATCAGGTACCGAGAGTGGGCAGTGGGAAATTATTTCCTACCTGGAACGTTTTATTTCAATAACTCATTACTAGAGTGCGCTAGGGTAAAAATATCTATAATAATAAACGCAGAAAATGAATAATCGTATAATATAAGTGGGAAATTATTTCCCAACGATCACAAGTTACAGGATTTTTTTTTCTAAGGTGGGAAATAATTTCTCTCTGCCCTATAAAGGGTTAACGGAAATCTTGTAGTTATAAAGTTCGTTAAACCTCGTTGTACGGAATTTTTTAACTAGCGTTTTTTTTTTACCTTGCTCATCGGATATAGCAGATTCAATACATATTATTGAATGTTGTCGTTTTGGTTTATATTTTTATTGAATAATAAATTATGGCGTAATTTTCGAGAAGACGCTTTCTTTTGTTCCTTTCAGTAAATTACTTATCAAGTTATGCCCTGAAATAAATCTTTATAATTATTTCAAAAATGTATTCAAAAAGTATTTATGAATTTAAGGAAAAACCCGTGGTTTATAGTAAAAGCTATAAGATTTCCAGCGAGTAATATTTTTTATAATGAAATTGATCTACAATGTTACCTGTTTGACAAGAGAGGTACAGCAAATATAATTGATTGTTTCATTTTCATATAGAGCTTAAGACGAAAATTAACAGTTATAAAACACAGTTATTTGGATATTAACTTATAGTAAAATACTGCAGGTTCATATTACATCAAGTAGATTTTGGTATTGACCTTAAAATGTTCTTTGATATAATAATTTACACAATTAAAAAGTTTAGTGGAAAATTTGTTGGAAAGTTATGTAAATTATTGATATATAATTATATAATAATAAATATATAAATATATAGTTAATTTTTTTTATTTTAATCTCACAAACATATAATATAATACAATGTAAATCAATTCATACTCTTTATAATTGCAATGACACACACTAATGTACCAATGTTGAATTTTAATTAAAACATTTTGTAATTTATTTGTATGCAAGAATTTGATGAAAATTCAAAAATTTTAGTTTAATATCAACAATTACAGATTAAAATTTAGCTAAACTTAAAAATTCTATAAATGTAAAAAATAAAATTGGTTTTTCTTTAAAAGTTTATATAAAAAAAAGTACATTAGTATCCAATCTTATATATATATATATATATATATATATATATAAATTTTAATAATAATGTAGTCAGAATATTAGAAAATTAAATGTATATCGCATAATAGGCAGGAACATAATTATATAAGTAAATTTATATTACAGTTACTTAATTGTTGATGTAAGATGTATACAATTTTAAATATTATTCAGTTCACAAATGAATATCAATTTATTCATCATAACGACTCTTTTTGGGCTCTGAAGTCTCTTCTTCATTTTCAGGTTTTCTTTTAAGTGCCAATACTTCTTCATTACTGACTTCCTGGTTGTCACTGGCCATCAGTAACTCTTTCACGTCACTTGCTTTGTGTTCACCATCAATCACTTGTATCATATCTGTTTCAGTCAGTTCATTTTCTATAGCTTCGAAATTACCCTCATTTTCGATAACCTTTTTTTCGTCTTGTCCGAAATTCTCTATGACACAATCATCATTTTCTTGTACTGCTGTTGGATTTTGTTCTGAACTCATTTTTTCATCATAATTTCTTAAGTCTTCCATATTATTAAATAGTTCAAAGTCTGGTTGTTCTTCAGTTACTTTTTCTTTGTGGTGTACCATAATGTTGACACTATAGTTCTGGAAATAATCATCAACTTTAAGTCGAGATCCATGTAAAACATTCATAAGACTAAGTGGATATGAGTATAAGTCCAACTCATCGTCCTCATTACTGGAAATAAGTAATCTATTATCTGCCATTACATCAGGTAAAACCATATTCAATTTTTTTTTTAAAACTAGTTCTTCCAATTGTTTTACTGTAATATGTTTTGTATCAAGACGCAAAACAAGTTCTCCATGAACAGTACATACAAAACATTTTGGATTTGGTGATTCAAGTTTTTTATCTTTAACCAGAACTGCTCCTTTGTGATTGGGTTTCGCTCTTAAAAATACACTTTGGCAATGTTCATAATTTTTTCTTAGTGATCTCAAAACATGTATTACAATTTGACCAGCAATTATTGCATTTGCAGTGGCAATGGCTGGAATAATATTGCCAGCCATAGATTTAATGTCAAAATGACTCTTCAAAGGTATTTCAAATATAGTAGATCGAAGATTAGTGCAAGAAACAATAAAGTTCATAAAATCATCATCATCTTTATCCCAAACTAAATTTCCATTTGTTTGGTCTAATTTGTTTTTAATTTTTACAATAGAATCCTTAAACATTGACACATATTGTGACAATTCTAAAATTTTATAATCTGGTTCAAGGCTATAATCAGCATAATCTTCATTAAGGAGTGATTCATGCATAGGAATTGGTTCAATGTTTTTATCTTTAAACAATTCTCCCATACTTAATAAATATTTAATATCATCTATAAAAATTTTCTTGAACATTTTTGATGGCTCATAATTGTTTTTAATAGACCATTCTCGAGCAGATAATTTAGGTAAACCATCATTTTCATTAACTTCCATAGAAACATCATCATCAGTTTCAAGCTCTCCAAATAGTTGATTAAACAAAAATTTAGCCCATATTATGCAGTGAATTGGTTCTTTAGGTGTGTTTCTTATAGTGCACATAGGATAAGATTTTGGTTCAGGTTTAGGCAAGCATTCATAACACAAACTTACTCCTTTTTTAATGAACTCAACTTGACCGCTATAACCCATTGTCCCTGATTCTATGAGAGGAATATCAACTGAGAGGCACATGCGGTTAACATGAGCGCGTGCTTTTCTATTATCCAAAGCATTTATAACAAGTTTAAATCTACTAAAAAAAACTGCATCATACTTCTGATCCATAATATCACCCAAGTAAGATTTAATATTAACATTTGGATTGAACTTCAATACACTCTCCCTGGCAACATGAGATTTAGCTTTCCCTACGGACTGCTTGTTGAATAAAAACTGTCTGTTTAGATTGCTGACCTCAATCGTGTCCAAATCAATGACTTCCAGATCACTGAAACCCGTCAGCACAAGATTCTTGAGCACTTCACAACCAATGCCTCCAGCACCAACTAAAAGGATTTTGGAATCCTTAATTAGATTTTGCATTTCGGGCTGAAATACTCCCACAATCGTAGCCGCCATGGTTAGCTGCTGTCAAGAAAAATTGGATTTAATGTGTATTGTGAAAATATGTTATTCTTCACTTACCTACCGGTATTCCTAAGAGCTGAGAGTTGTACAAAGAAGACGCGAATCGCAGTGTGGTAATAGAACGTCGAATGACGAAAATTCGTACAACAGTAAAAACGTGCAATAAGTTAACAAAAAAAAAACGAACAATTGTTAACCGACGCCGAGAATAGTATACTACGACTCCGAAACGAGCGCTATTCAATATTCAGCAATTAGTGAACAACGATTGGTCGAAGCGAAACAATATTGATAACGATTGCCTAAACCTTGCCGGTTCACCGGTGAACATGGCATTACTCGGCATGGAATAAAAAATCACTCGTCGCAATAGCGATCAGTAATTTATACATAGTGTATACTAGAAAGCCTTGATATTAAATTTAAGGCTCTCTACCTGGGACCAATGGATACCTCTACGACATTTAACCATAGACATATAAAGATATGGAGTGCACTTTTACGGATAGGATGTTTCCCATAGAAAACTACCAATGGCGGAAAAGTTTCTTATCTGATAGTTGTTTTTGGAGTGTGATCACCCAGCAACAACGTGGTGTAATGACATAAATATATGTTTATAAGTAATGTGTATAATATTCGACTTTTTCTACTTAAAAAACATAGGCTTTTTGGATTTACGACATTATCTATATCGATTTGTTTCTGATTTGTAAAATTTTAATATTTATAATAATTAATAAAAGTCAACTAAAGAAATTTAGACAGACACTTTGCCGTATGCCCCATACAGCGTCAAATAGATTTTTTGGAGTCTTAAAACTCTTACAACATACTTACTCTACAACATAGGCTACTTTAAGAAAAAGTATAAGGAATTCAATTTTTCAAAAGTTTTTAGTAACTTGATGTGTTTGATAGAATTAAATGCATTCTTAAATTTCTCTAATTCTAGGAGACTTATAATTAGAGACCGGAATTTTATACATCTGCATGTTCATACTAGTTGCATGCACTTATACGAGGGTTTGAAATGTAGGCGATTAAGACCTAACTGATTCTATAGAATAAATTTAATTTTCCATATAATATGCTTAATTTTACTATCTTATTAAATGTTTTAATTATTTTACGTTTTTGTTTTGATAAATTGAAATTTTTAAATACTGGCGAAAAAAATGACTGTACAATGTAGTGATGGGCATAATCGAGATATCTCGATTATGAAAATAATCGAGATATCTCTATTATGAAAATTATATTGATTATATAATCGAGATATTTCGATTACGAAAATAATATCTCGATTATATTATAATCGAATGATTATATTATATTCGAATGATTTATTATAATCGAATCATACTTTCTAATGATATCTCGTTTATTAAGTTTATTTTTAAAACAATGAATTCTTAGCCTCAAAATAGTCAAAATGTTAATAATCAGATATAAATTATTTGGAATGAATGACGTCCGTGAAACGAGGGAATTTAACTAATAAACTATAATAAAACTATTATTAAATTGTTGTTGACTTAATGGGTAATATATTTTTCTAACCATAGGATTATTTGGTAGGACATAGCTATAGTAAAGTTGTTGATATTTACCAAGTATAAATAATGTAAAGATAACATAAGAAAAAGAAACCCGTCTATTGTTATTATTCGATATTTCATTCAAAACAATTCGATTATTTTGAACGAGTGATATCTCGATTATTAATATTTCATTTGGACATTTCGAATGATTATTTCGAGTGATATCTCGATTATTAATATTTCATTTGGACATTTCGAATGATTATTTCGAGTAATATCTCGATTATGAAAATGTCTCGATTACTAATCATTCGATTATTAAAATCATTCGATTATGCCCATCACTAGTACAATGTATTAAGTTTTATCTCATATAGTTCGATTCAATGTCGACAAACTATTATCTGACAAATAAAATTGTATAAAACATGTATTTCTTAAAATTGTGTAAATAATTAGTATTAATTTATTGGCCACACTGCAAAATTGAAAAGTATAGAATGATGTTTTATTTAAGTTTAAATATTTTGTTGATTATTATTATAAGGTATAAAGTAATATATATTAGATGCATATTTAAACATATTTTTCAATTATTTTGGTAAATTAATGCTTTTTTACTTTGCATCATATTTGTCATATTTATTATATATTTTTTGTTTATATGTATATATATATATATATATATAATAGGGTCTTTCTTCAGAACTAACAGAACACATACACACATATACCAAAAAGTATGAGAGGGCCATTTTGGATATAACACCATAAACAAAGGTGAATTTTTGTTAGAAGCCATAGGTACAGAAAGGAGAGCAAATTGGATAAATTTAGTTGAAAGCATAGACATAAAACACAGTAGCCATAAGGCACGGGGCTTAATGAATAAACTAAATAACAATCCAAAACAAAGGAATTCACAAAATATAACTACACCAGATCAAGTTGCGTAACAACTTCTCTTAAACGGAAAAGGTCAAAGGGAAACAAACCACAAGAGAGCCAAGAAAAAACACATGACTGAAAATTAAGAAGATAGACACTTCAATGAGCAATTTAACATAGATGAACTAATAGAAGCTATAAAGATACTTTAAAATAGAAAAGCCGCTGGATTGGACGATATATGTGAAGAGCAAATTAAAAAATTTGGTCTTAAGACCAGACAATGGACACTAGAGCTATTTAATGAAATCAGATCTACCAACAAACTATCCAAAACTTGGAGAAAAGCTCTTCTGAAACCAAGCAAAGAACTAACAAGTCCCAAAGTCTTCCGACCGGTATCATTTATAAGTCACTTATACAAAGCCTTCGAAAGAATGGTTCAAAATCGCATAGTAGGATATATTGACGAAAAATTGATAAAAAAAAAACAAGCAGGCTTTAGAAAAGGTTAATCATGTATAGGGCAGATACTAAATATGACCTAGTTTATTGAAAACGGGTTCAAAAAAAAAAACATCACTGGAGTGGCTCTTATAAACCTGACAGCAGCCTATGATACGGTTAGTAATCTGATTTCATTAGAAAAAATCTACAACCTTACCAAAGACAAAGGTATTATGCACATAATAAAGGCTCTATTAACTCTAGCTCATACCTCATGGGGAACCAAATCTCAAACCCTTCTTAAGATACACAAAGCATTCATACTATCAAAACTTGATTACGGCGCTCCAATCTTCTCATCAGCGAAACACACCAAACTAAAAATACTGGAGACTATTCACAACTCGGGAATCCGACTCTCCATTGGCGCCTTCCGTTCAAGCCCCATCAAAAGCATCTTAAATATTGCCGGAATTCCCTCCCTAGATGTACGGTGGAGAGGACAAACCCACAAATTAGCAGCAAGAATATCAAGATCCCCCCAAAATCAAATTCATCACTCTAAACATACATTCAATCACACATACATAAAATACGATCTCGAAAATATAATCCCATATGAAAATTCCCTGTTCCCCATGGCAGTTCAGCATGAATATCAACATTAACCTACATCAATTCCCTAAAAACTCAACCTGTCCGCAAATTTTCAAGAATGCATTCAGAGACTTCTGCTCACGCGCCCACCCACAAACACATATATATACAGATGCCTCCATCATCGAAGGGCGAGTCGGGATGGCTATCATATGCGATGAAACTACTATACAATGGAAACTCACAGACAAATGTTCGATATATACAGCAGAAACCCTGGCGATCCTTAAAGCTATCGAGTTCATCATCTCTGAAATAAACGACAGCAATATTACAATATTTAGTGACTCCCTATCCGCTCTTACCAGCCTCCAAAATCTGTATTCCCCGTCTGATATCGTCAGAAAAATTCAAAACACCCACTTCATAGCAAAACGACAGGGCAAAAACATCACATACTCTTGGATCCCTGGCCACTGTAACATAGACGGCAACGAACTAGCAGACACAGCCGCCAAACTCGCTCACACATCCCCAAATTCTCTCTCCCTACCAATTTTCTCCCTCAACGACATAATGAGGGTCATCGAAAATGATACATTACTTCAGTGCCAACAGGAATGGAATGAAATGTCAACCAAACTGAACGAAATCAAGAGATCCGCCCTACCGTATCCTCCCCCAGATAACATCTCAAGAAAACACGAGACCTCTCTAAACCACCTCAGAATTGGTCACACCCACCTTACTCACTCCCACTTAATGAAGAAGGAAGACCCTCCAGTTTGCACATGTTGCGGAACTCACCTTACTGTGAAACACATCTTAACCGAATGCAGAGTATACGACAAAGAAAGAAGGCTATATCAAATATCCAACCACCTCGCTGAAACACTCAACCCGGACTCTAACAATATACACAAGATCGTGCAATTTCTCAAACAAACGAATCTTATAAACAAACTGTAAATTGTAATAATACTAATCACTTAACCTCTCTTTTAATTATTACTACTTTGTCTTGTTTTAAATACTAAACTACTTTGTATAATTGTATATCCTTTAAATATTAATGTAATATGTAAATATACTTATAGATAATGTACTGTTACATCCAATGGCCATAGATGCCGCGGATAGTTGTTTAATAAAAAAAAAAAAAAGGCTCTATTCTAACATAGAAGGTTTTACGTAACACTAGGAAACAAGAATAGTAGATGGAAAAGAAGAAAAGCTCGCCCCGAAACGATCAGAATCTCTGCACTAGCTCTATGTTTTTCGGTGGCTGAATATGCATGCGCGGTGTGGGAAAGATCAACACATACTAAACAAATTGATATTGCGTTAAATGCATCGGTACGCATTATAACACCAGAAATAGCACCACCGCATATACATAGACAAATTGCTAGTGACATATAGCGAAAGAAACAGATCACGGATGAAAGGCGCTCTATGTATAACAAACAGGCTGAAAGTTTCCGACTGAAATTAAGAAAGAGCCTTCTAAAATGCACGAAGAAATTAGAAAATAATCCACAGACAGCAAGATTGAAACTATGGGAGGTAGAGAGTAATCAAAAAGTCGAAGAGAATTTACTCCTAGGATATAACAATAAATGGATGGTCTAGAGCAGCGGTTCTCAACCTTTGTGTGTTGGCGACCCAAGATATTTACCAGATTTTTCATGCGACCTTTTTGAAAATAATGTACCTACTCACATTATTTTATCCACTTAATTTTTTAAATTTCCATAACTTAAGTAAACTACATTTAATTTGTTTATTTTTATACCACTTATATTAATAACAAGTCATAATATTAATTACATTTTATGTTTCATAATAAACAAAGTCTTTTCACTTTAATAATAATATAATGATTGTAATTTTTTTTTTATATTAATATGATTTTTTGAGTTTTAAATGGAATACAAATAAAAAAGATACATTTTAATTTTAATGACTCCCTTGGTCTTGATGTTTTTTCACCAACAAATCAATCCGCGGTTCTATGAAGTTTATTAATGAAACACGCATTGTATGTTCGACATTGAGTTTATTTCTAGATTTGATTTTAATTGTTGTTAGTGTCGAAAATTCAGATTCGCATAAGAAAGTTGTTGCAAAAGGAACTCATTTTTGTCACGCTTCTTCGTAGAGATGATGATACTCATTACTTATAGTTATCCAAAATTGGTCAAATTTTTAGTTTTGAATGATTGTTCCAATAATTTATCTGATGACGATTCTATTAATTGGCTCTCTTTTAATGAAGATAATTCATGTTTTTCACGTGATAAAAACGAATTAAGAATCCACATATTGTTTAATCGAATTTCATGCGATGGAGGAAAATAATTTAATATTTTATTTTTCAATTTCGATAAATGTGTTTCAATTACTCGTTTCATTAAAGTAATTTCACTTTTTTTTAATAATTTTTTCTCAGTTTTAATACTATAATATAATGGAAACATATCATACGCATTTTCTTGAATTATTTTTATCCAAAGATCAATTTTTTTCAAAAAAGCTTCAATTGTATTATAACATGTAAAAATATTGGTTAATGGCCCTTGCATATTGAAATTCAACTCATTTAATAACGAAAATATATCAGAAAGATACGCAACTTTTGCCAACCAAATAACATCTTGAAAATGGTCAGCTAGTGGTGAATTTTTTTCTCTTAGAAATATGTCTATTTCCGTTCTTAATTCAAAAAATCTCGTTAAAAATTTACCCCGTAATAACCAACGTATATGAGAATGAAATTTTTGTAATCTGAACCTAATTCTTCACACATTACCGAAAAAAAAGAGAATTAATGGTTTTTCCTCGAATGAAGTTAACAATTTTTGTACATTGGGTTAAAATATCATTTAAATTGTCACCTATATATTTTACAGCTAATTGTTCTCGATGTATAAAACCAGGCGCAGATCTAGAAATGAAAAAAGGGGGGCTAAACAAAAAAATCTACTTAAAGTATATAAAAGCATGGACATTTAGTTTAAGTTTTTTTATTCATTATATATGTTTATTATAAGAGATTATTTAATAATTATTATTTTAATAATAACAAACTTAAATAAACATAACAAATTAAATTGATCAATCCTCCGTTTTTATTCTTCTAGATGATCTTGAAAATATATTAATCACTTCATCAATATTTATAGGTATATTTTTATGAATGTTTAAAACAGCTAAACCGTTTAAACGCTCCTGTCCCATGTTTGACCTCAAATAATTTTTTAGGCGTCTTAATGAAGAGAAACTTCTTTCTGCACTAGCTGTGGTAACAGATATGGTAGTAAATAAATGTAATAATGTTTTTATGATTGGAAAAAATTCCTTCCCTTTTGCCCCTTCTACATGTTTGTTCTTCCATTTCTCCGTACGCACTATGCACCGATCGTCATTGGTCTCCATGGACGTGCCTTCGTCCGACCCGTGATTTTCTCGAAAGTCGTCACGTACCTACACATAGAAAATAAATGTATCCGCGTCCCGTCCCGGAATTTTGTACGAAGTCTTTCTTATTTTTTGTAATATCTTAAGTACCAAAGTCCTAGTCTAAGAAGGGGGTTTCAGCCCCCATAGCCCCCCCTTGTATCTGCGCCTGTATAAAACAATGAGTTGAAATTAGATTTGTATGTGCTACTTCTTTAATACGACTAACTACACCGGAATGTCTTCCTATCATAGACGCTGCCCCGTCTGTATAAATCCCAATACAAGTAGCCCAGCTAATATTTTTGGATAATATTCATTGTTTTAAAAATTTCATCTGCTGTAGTAAATGTTTCCAACTTTAAGGTGCACAAAAACTCTTCTTTTATGTCGTTAAATGTATCATCAATCATATATCATGTATCATCAATAAAATTAATAATATAGCTGAATTACCTGTATCTGTCGACTCATCCAATTGAATGGCATATAATAACGATTTTTGAATTTTTTCGACAAACTGATACTCGATATCATCAGAAATACAAATAGTTCGTCTATGAATAGTGTCGTTAGACATAGGAATATTTTTTATTTAGGAGACTTGATCATTATCGAATAATTCTGAACATATATCGATCATACAAGGTTTAATTCATTTGTCACCAATATTATAGGGCTTTTTTGTCTTTGCGATATGAATTGCAGTAATAAAAGAACATTTTAACATTTACACCTTATCAACTGCAGTATAGGATTTGATATTTTTTTTATTTATCTTTAACTCATCACGTGTTCTTAAAAAAAAAAAAAATCGGTTGTTTTATATCTATATTCATTATGATTAGTTTCAAAATGATGTAAAAGCTTATTTGGCTTTAAAGAAGCATAAGCTAGTATAATACCGCAAACTACACATTGTGGCAAATCTATTCCATTTTCATTAATGTAAGTAACCCATAACTAATGAATTTATCAAAGTATTTATAGGTGTAGTTAATTGATTTTTTTACCTTTTTGCTAGACCTTTCGTTTATCTCTATTTCTTGTTCATTGAAATATTTGTTGAACAAAATAATTATTTAAAATATTCAAAAGTGAAGGGAATTTTAGAATAATGAAGATCAGCGTTATCTATCAGTTACATAGTCAGTTATTGGAAACAAAAACATCCATGTTTTGCTTTATATTAGTTACATTACGGTATACGATAATGCTCATAATAAATAATTAATTAAAATATTTATATGACTATGGGTCTTCCTCTTCCTCTTTTCCA
Source organism: Sipha maydis (assembly GCA_034509805.1). Taxonomy (NCBI): domain Eukaryota; kingdom Metazoa; phylum Arthropoda; class Insecta; order Hemiptera; family Aphididae; genus Sipha; species Sipha maydis. The sequence continues at coordinate 113,395 of JASXSY010002273.1, read as the reverse complement.
ATCAACATTCATTTTTACAACAACTCTTATTGCTTTCGTTTCATCTCACCTTATCACATTCCTAAGTCATCTCAGTCAATTGTTTTTCACCTTGTCCACTTCCGACGCTTTCATACTTCATAAACTCTATTTTAGTAATCTTTAGAATAAAAAAATATATATTATAAAAAAAAATAAAATTATTATCAGTTATTATTAAATTTTATTGACCATTATTAAATAATTACCGAATTGACATTAAATTATAAACTAGATCGCGTTACAAGGCAGAGAAAGCTTGATGGAAATTTGCTTATATATATTTATGTCATTATCACTTACTATCAACATATCAAGATCTATTTTCGAGACGTTAACAAAATGTTGTTCAAAAAATCAAAATGTATTTTAAAATTATATTAAGTTATTAATGCGTTTATGTGCCCTCCGAATTAAAATTAACTTGATGCCGGTATTCGCGAGACCACTTAATTGTTCAATAAAATATTAGTCAAAATGGTACCTCGCGTAACTTTGGTAAATTTAACATTAAATACTAATTCTTCAAATTCAAATGTCGATAAAATATTAAATTTATGTTTTTAGCTTGACGCCCACGTTCTCGATGAACACATCACCAAAATATTTGTTAACCAAACCTTGAAAGTTTTCAAATTTTTGCCAGTAAGTGTTATTTTTCCTTTAAATTAACTGATTAAGTTTTTTGGCAAATAATAAATATTGCAGTCAATATCCAGAGCATCAAATACTGTTAACCAGATATATTAACATTTTTTTTCTTCTTAATTTAGTAGTTTTAGAAAAAGTCTACTTCTTTAATTATTATAAGTTCTAACATTTTAGATTTATCATTTTATTAATTTGCATCATGCAGTGCTTTAACTTCACATAGTATAATTGTATATATATATTTTTTTCTTATGAGATTTAAGTTTATAATGTATTAAAATGTTCTTAATGTTAATGGTATTACATTTAACCAATTACAATTTTTTTTTTTATTTATCTCAAAACTCATTTCTTATATTTTTAGGTAATCCATGTATTAACTTGTAAGTTTGATAATAGTTATATTTAAAATTATTTTAACCTTCCAATAATGTTCATGTAATTATTCCTGATAAAAGTTTTTTACTAAATAAATTGAAGTAAAAGATTTTAAATAAAATATGATATTGATTTAACCCCAATAATTCCTTCTCAGCCATGGTTCCTCAAATAACCCTTGGCTAGGTCTCATATTGTTCGGTTTTCCAGAATCAGATTAGGACATAATCTCCTTCCCGCACATGCCTTCCACCTCGGCCTGCATTTGTCACATTGAGGAAGCTATTTGCGATTTTACTCATATCCTTGTCAATTGTCTATCACTCCATAGTTCCCGATTAGTTACTTACTCTATTACGCAAGAATAATATCTTATCAGTAGATTCACACATAATTCTAAACTCCTTTTCAAGGTCCAATGTTTTTATTATTTTAAATTTTATTCAGGATGCTGGATTTTTAATTTTATCTTTATTTAGCTAATTCAACAATTGTATTTATTTATTTATTTTTTTTCTTCTGTTTTTCTTCTTGTTTTATGATTTGTCATTGTTTATCCCAATGAGTTGTAATTGTTGAGCTGTAGTAATTTTTTATAATTAGAAGCTAAATAAAAAAAATTTTATTGATTCATTCCATTTTTGTAATTTAATTTCAGCCCTTTTTCATAATGTTTTCTTTTTATATATGATAAATTTAGTTACAATATGTCATTCATTAATAATTATATTGATGAATTAATTAAACAAAAATGATTATTCTACAGTAAATTCTTAGTTATTTTTAAATAAATGTTCTATGGTTAGTTATATTTTATGGTTTCTTAATTTATCTGAAAATAATTCTATAACCAATTAAAGCTAATTGGTAATTATGTTTATATGTTTAATTGTCGGAGAAATTTAATTTAAGAATTTATTGTTTCATCTATAATATGGTATATGGTAAATAATAATATATTTTTTGACCAAAATTTGAAATATAGTACAGATATGGACAACGTCTATTCAAACTGATTTGGTTACATGGTAAAATTTTAGCTTCTCACATTACTCAGTTATTATAATTTTAATATTATTTATTTATACCATTATTATTAATTATCATTTAATATAATTACATAATATTTAATATACTTAATTACAACAGAGTACTTAACTTATGTATTATATAAAAAAAATGATAGGGTGTTACAAATGGATTTGAATAAAAGATATGAATATATTTTAATCAAAAACTGATTTTAGGTACCTAATCAATTTAAATGATAATTAAATTTTATTTTGTTTTAGTCATGGATCTTGAATAATTTTTGAGTCTGAAATAAATGCAGTCTTACAATCTATTTTGACTTATGTAAGTTTAAATCATAATTTAATATATCAATAGAACAAATGTTAATTATATTATTTTAGTATTCTGTGGCAAAAATGAAAGCTACATTCGGTCAACAACTGCTTGGTGTTAGATTTAAACCAGATCAATTAACTGACATAAAAATAGCACTATTTCAACTTTTTATAATTGGAACCAACTACATTCAATCAAAATCAGAAAGTCCATCAAAAAATTATATAAACAATGTAAAGCATTTGATGGTATAAATATTTTAATGTAAATTTTTAATAATCATTAATATTGTAGATAAATGATTTACAATTGATTGTTAATATTTTGAAACTGGCTTCCTTTGTGAATTTTCTTTTATTTCTGCATCATGGAAAATATCCAACATTGGTCCAAAGATTTTTAAGTTTATCTCAAGAATCAACACGCAGAAGAAATTTAGAGTACACTTTTATGACAAGAGAACTGCTTTGGCATGGTTTTTCTGTATGTAATATTCCCACACTATTTTCTTAAAATTATATTTAAATAATTCATTCATTTTTTTATTCTGAACTTAGTTTGATATTTAAATTATTTATATTACATAATACTTAATATTATTTTTTATCGCAATACAGGATTAAAAAAAAATGTTAATTAAAAATATTTGAATGGGAATATAGTTATTTATTTTATACTTAATTAAATGAAGATTAATATTTATTTATGAAAATATAAAATTCATTGAGTTAGTTAAAACAGAAATAATATAAATAATTATTATATTTGAATTGAACAAAAAAAAATTATAATACAGTGGAACCTCTATTAGTCGAATTTTCAATTACTCGAAGAAATGCCATGGCCCCGACCTTACAATATATGATATGTGTGATAAATTTTCTCGATAATTCGAATTTCTCTATAAGTCGAAATATTTTTAGTCGAATTTTGGCTTATAGCTTAAATTTATATAATAATATATGTATGTACATACTTTGATAACTCGAAGGTCAAATAACTAAGTGTATTATAATAAATAACAATAATCGTAATCGAAAACCTATTAATATTATCAATATAATATTTACCTAATACTTAAAAGGTACAGTTATAAATTCAACGATATAATATAACTAACTACTCTTACTAACTAAAACTACTCTTGCCCAGGCATAAGTTAGTTTACAGGTTGTCCGTAAGTACATTCAAGAAAAAATAGAAATTGGAGATGAGATTTTTTCCGCGCTAAACTTTATTGAAAACTTAACAGATAGATCAAACAATAAAAAACAATCAAAAATATCTGATTTTTTTAAAAAATAGTTCTACTTTTACAAACAATTTATACATACATACATATTTATTACTTAATACTTTTTTATAGGATATATTTTTTTTAATTTTAATACAATACACATACCTATATATATAATACATTTATTAGTAAATATGTACATGAATAAATAAAATTATAAAATTAAGTATGTATGTATTTGTGTTTTCAAATGAAAAAAAATATTTTCGATAACTTGAATTTTTTTTTCGCCCCATACCGATTTGAGTTATCAAGGTTCTACTGTATATATAACAAAGGTATAACTAATCTTAATTTTGGGAGTTGAAAATGTATTAAGTTAATTCATAGTGAGCTACATAGTTAATAGATGTTTATAAAATGAAGTAATTTTTAGCATTTTATTATTTAATTATTATTAATATTATTAGAAGAATTATTAACTGCTTTTTCGAGTATTCATTGTTTAGTGTTCACGTGCTGAGTACTTTTAATATGATATAAAATTATTTAAAAATTTCAGAATTATACTTATGGTAGTAAAATAAACAGTAACAATACAACAAATTTATAAATCTTTGCATTAATAATAAAACTAAATCTTTTTCAGTTAAATAAATAATAGTAATTATGTAAGATATTCTAATACTGTAATTTATTATTACTGTACAATATATTACTCTATATTTGATATCATGTAAAACGGAATTATATTTATTAATTTTACTTTAAACTTGGTTTCATGAGCCATACGAAACTGCTAAAAAAAACTGCATGTGGCTCGCAAGCTTTGTTGTAGCCACCCCAGATATATAACGAATAATAATGCAAAAACTTTACTTCTAACCATATATTAAACTACATAATTTCATTATATTCTATATTTAATGGATAACAAACGCAAGGTTAAATATTTTAACTTATTGATATTTATTTTATTTTATTTATATTTTGGTTTGATCCAATAATCCTTACCCGTATAAATGTATTATGCACCCATCTTATATTATAATAAAATATGTTAGTTTTTATTAAATGTGTTATTTTAATTTTATTTGTAAGTATATAAAATAGTGGTAAAACTTCATCTGATGATTTGTGTTATTTATTTATTCAGTTATTATTTGTTACTTTATCAATATATATTTGCATGCATTTCCATTTTTAGGAGCTTTTGATGTTCTCTTTACCTCTAATAAATTATCAATCGATCAAACATAAAATTAACAGACTCATGAATTCAAAGTCCAAACATGAAGACAAACAATGGGTTAATAAAATTCCATTAATCAGTGCCAGAACTGTTTGCTCAATTTGTCATGAGAAACCTGTGTTACCTCATCATATTAAATGTTCTCATGTATTTTGCTTCTACTGTATAAGCGTAAGAAAATAAATTTCAATATTTTTTTGTATAAAATAATAAGAAAAATAATGATTTTTGCTAATTATTAATATTTTGTTACAGTCAATGAGAATGGTAGATGAAAAATTTGAATGTCCTGAGTGTGATCATTTTGAAAAAAATATAATACCTGTTATACTTAATTAGATTGGTAAAAATGTATGCTGCTTTGGTCTAAATACTTGTTATTGTTATTATTTTATTATTTAAGATTTTTTAAAATGGATATATGCTAATATATATATATATATACGCACACATTTTAATTATTGAATTTTTATTTTTTGTTATACACATGCTGAATATAAAATAATATATAAGGGAATTTAATTTGTAATCAAATCCTTAAGAAACAGTATGTACATTTACTATATATAAAAAATTTTTAATAAAATTATATACATTTTTTTCAGAAACTATTAAACTATTTTATTATAAGATTCATTTTGGCATATTTATTAAAGGATGCTAAAGCTAAAAACATTTCTTAGAGCATTATTGTCGTATCTACGAGTGTACATTAAAGGTATTATTATTTATTATTTAAAAAAATGTTTGGTTTTACTTATTATCATATTAAAAAAGTAAGATAATATTGAACAGTTGAACGTAAAATATGTATTTATTTAGGTACTATTAAATAATTGTATACTATATGTATTATATTTGAATGATTAATAGTGCAATAACTACAAATTAAGCTATGCTATATTACAGTTTTTACAATCTATATATTGGTGCATACATTTAGGTAAGCAGTAACTTCAAACAAAAAAATAGTTCGAATGGGTACGCGCGGTTATTGAAAATAATACCGCGGCGTTTACGTGTGTGTATTAATATATTGACGCGATCCGTCATGGTCAAACGATCATCGAATAATAACCGGCGCTCCCGAGACCAGATTGAGCGGTGCCGCCGACTGCGAGTAATAGGCCGTAGGCGTGGCATACGCGACGCGCATCGCGTGCTTGCGGATCCTGAAAACACCTAAAAGCGCTTTCTCTCGGTCATTGTATGCGTAACGCTTTGGGTATCACGTCCTCTTAATTCATGTGTCACAGATTCAGGTGTAACGTAAAATAAAGGTGTTTATCCAAAGAATATATTTGTTTTTATATTGATTAAATAAGTAATTTTGCTTTAAGTACTTGAATTTTTAATAAAATAAAATTAATGCAGATTTAAAATGAGGTTAAACATTTTTATTTTGGATTTGACACATGTATTAAGAGCTCTAATATTTATTATGACAAATAACAATGTTTTTTTTTAGACTAATTGAACATAAGCAGATAGAATTTACAGCCTTAATATCCACCGCTAACAGCAATTGATGTTCCAGTAATATACGAACTCTTTTCAGAAGCCAAAAATATAACAGTTTCAGCTATTTCTAAAAATCACAAAAACAATTTATTAAATCAATAAAAAATAAAAATAAATAATTTTTATAAAATTAACGTTTAAGTTTTGATATTCATTAAAAACAAATTTAATTTGAAATAACAAAAGTATATTTTAATAAGAAAAAAATAAATTATTTGTTGATCACATATTTAATAACATTTTGTATTCAGAATTTTTACATATTTAAATTTTAAAAGTAGTTTAATTAAAAAAAAAAAAAAAAATAACTAAGTATCTATCCCAAGGAAAAAAGGTATGAATATTATTTTCAATAAATAAATGTTCATTGCTTTCTGATATATGTGTCAAAAATACAGACAATAATTATGTCAAAAAGAATGAAAAATAAGATTAGTCATATTGTCAGAAGACCAGTTTTGGTTTTGAAGATTACTTCCTTTGTACCCATATTCTTATTGCAGTATTAACTGCTATTAAGAACAATTATTGAAAAGAGAATTAGAAAAGATAAGCTTACATACATAACTTTTGTTGACAGAAAAAACATTGGACAAAGTAAACTGGTCAATAATATTCAAATTCTAAAATAGCGGTTACAGAATACATTGAAAGGAGACTACTTTTTAAATTATACCAAAAAGAAACAACTGTTATACAATTTGGTGAAATTAAATAGGAAGTATGGTTAAGAAAAGGAGGAAGGCAAGTTCCAGTACCTAACATATTTAATGTATACAACCAAGAAGCAATTGACATTCGGATATAAAGATGAATGGCAGGAAAATGTATATGCTACTGTTCGCAGATGATATAGCAGTAATAGTTAAAAACAAAGAGGAATTGCAAATGATGCTGAGGTGTATAGAAGACATTGCTCAATAAACTGAACATTAAAAAGACCAAAATTCTTGTATGTAGTAGGAATAATAATATTAGGGCAAGAATACATCTGCAAAACCACCAAACAGTAGAACAAGTAGAAGAGTTCACATATTTGAGAAGCATAGTAAATGAGGATCGCAGAAGTTAAACAGAAATAATAAATATAATATGCCAAGCTTCATTTAACAAAAAAGAGGAATTTTTACTTCAAGAAATAAAAGCACACACCAGGATAAATCTTTTGAAGTATGGAGTATTATAACACTGTTGGCAATGAAATGTGGATAATTACCAATAAGGAACAGAAAAGAATAGAAGATTTCAAGATGTGGGGTTACAGAAAAATTCTTAAAATAAGTTAGATGGTATATGGTAACAAACAAGGAAGTACTAGAAAGAATGTTTGAAAGAAGAACTCTATCTGTTAATATTAAGAAATGAAGAAATTAATGGATTGGACATACATTGAGACATGGTGGGTTGCTGAGATTAGTTATAGAAGGTAAAAATACTAAGGAAGACCACAAATGGAATATATGCAATAAACAATAAAGAACCAAGGGTATAATTCTTATGAAGAGACTAAGAGGTAGACAAGAAATAGTGGAGAATGGATAATTGATACAAACCAATCTCAGGATTGAGTAAAAAGAAGAAGAAACGCTCATATGTTTTGAAATGTATATTAATAGGATTAATTTAAATTTTATGTTATTATTAATGAGATGACTAAAGCAAAACTATTATTAATGTATGTAGTTTAGCTAAATATTTATCAAGCAACTATATATATAGGTGAATCATTTAATATATATTAGTATTAGATAGTTATTCAATATAAACTAAATTAATATTACAAGTAAACATAGGCACAAAATAATTATATTTGAATTTTATAATTTACAAATCATACCTATAATTAATGATAGCAATCAAAATAAAATAATTTCAATTAAAAAACAATAAATATTTTATAACATCATATTGGATAATTCCTAATTTACATGAAATATTACTCATCTATACAATTTTATGTACATATTAATTACATGTTAATAAGCTTAACATGCAAAAATTGATTCTAATGTTATGAATATTATATTTTGTAGCCTAATGGATACCTTCAAATTCTATACACATTGTTTAAAAATGTAATTATTAATTTAATTGACTATGGTTAAAAGATATGCAAATAACAATATTAGTAATGGTTTCACAATGTTTTCAACAACAATTACCTGCGGAGTCAGCAAATCTATTCAAAGGTATAGCTGACTTGAAATGATCTTTTACTTTATCAGGTATAATATCAGTCATTGGTGTAATGGTAAATCCAGGTAGTACAGTATTACATCTTATGTTGTGTCTATTAAAAAACAAATATTACATTTGTAATGGAACCACAAGAAATTGACATATTTGCAACTAAGGTATGAATATAAATTGGTGTGCTACTAACCGGGCCATTTCTAATGCCACTGTTTTACTGAACACTTCAACAGCTGCCTTGCTAGCAGAATAATTGCATTGTCCTATGTTACCACGTTGGGCAACGATACTTCCAATGTTAACAATAGAACCCGGCAAATTCTTGTCTACCAACTCCTTGCAAATAGTCTGAGTGACTAAAAATGTTCCCTTTTGATCAAACCATACAGTCCGAACGTTGGAATATTAGTGGAAAACAAACAATTAAAACGTTTAGTGCATTTGCTGAAGTAGTACCTTAACGTTGATGTCGAACACGCTCTGGAAATCCTGTACAGACATCTTCAACAGGAAGTTGTCTCTTGTAATTCCAGCAGCATTTACCACCACCGTCGGGGGGCCGTTATAATCCGCGAACACCTGTTTCATTACAGTGCCCACAGATTCGGCATCGGACACATCCAGACAATAGCTCTTGTGGCCGTCGCCTGAAACCGTGCACAAAGAATGATCAAACCAACCGGTGCTCTCTTGCCGTCACGCATTCGTTTTCCAAAACGTTCACGTTAACTTACACACGACCGATAGGTAGGTTAGTATTACTCACCCGCGAGTTCAGCGACCGTTGACTGTACGTTTTTGATGTCCACATCCGCCGCCACTACCGTAGCGCCTTCCCGGGCCATCAGACGGCAGATCGCACGACCAATACCTCCACCAGCGCCTGCGACAATCACGCAATATATCAATATACAAGTTTCGACGTTTTTGTTTTTTATCGAAATATTATCACTGTCCGCGTTCTAGACACTTACCCGTCACGAAAGCTAATTTCCCCGGCAACATGAGCACGCAATGCGACAGCTGTTGACTGAAAACGTTGGCGGACACGTGTCGATCAACGACGGACGTTGGTTGTTTTCAAATGGTTTAACGTACACTTCGAAACAATTCAACCACAGAGCCAAACGGTTAGGCAACGAATGAAGGTGAAACATTATCGTAACGTTTTCAAGTTCAAACCGGTGTCGGAACCCGCGCCACGGTGATTGCCGTAATGTGATCAGCTGGTCCAACAACAGCTATGCGCAACAATTATAACGAATATATGTGCGTAAATTCGTTGGACGGCATTCAGCTTGTTTGTGCGATTTGACCCATCAAATTCTCAAATATATGGGTTTCAACTTAACCATACCAATTTGAATTCAATATTTTAGAGACGATTTATTACAGTTTTTATTTCCGCGATTGTCTAGCATGTAACTTTTGTGCAAAGTAGTAGTCATTTGGAATAATTTTCTGGTTTTCTTTAACTATTTTTTAAGTATATAACGTTAGAACACTAAAACCTGATCGTTAAAATGAAATAGGCCCGGTTCGAGAGGTAGATGACATAGGTTCAGAGTGGCATTTAACATTTTTATATTATAAATAATGTTCAAAAGAAGATTACAATTTCTAGTACCTATTCATATCAAATTATGTGTAGTAAAAATTAAGACTCAATATTAAATTGTTTTATTTTATTTAAATCAGTAGTGGTTTATTTGTCAACAAATATATTGATCTAATCAATTGTTAACTTTACACAAATAAATATAATGAACTCAAATATAAGTCTATATTCGTAATACTTATGTAAAAAAAAATATTTGATGTAGTACTCGTATTTACATTTAAAGGGCGGCAAAAATTAAGTTTTCCCAAGTGTAAGTAAACAAATGAGTCGGGCCTGAAAAAAATATACCTATGTTTAGCGCATGCATAAAGAATTAAAAAGTTTTTTTCATAACACATCGAAAAATGTAACTATATATATAGGCAGGTAGGTAACATGATTATTCAAGATTGATATTTTTGTAAGTCATAAATCAAAAATAATTATTTCTGTATCAATTGTTTTTTATTCTCAGGATAAAATCTTAACAATGGTCAAAAAAATAAAAAATCACTCAGTAAAATTTCATAATGCAGCATTCAGCCACACTAATAAATTTATTACGGAGTGAAACCAATTTGTGATAACTCATATTAGATGCTTTAGGTCTAATAGGTATAAGATATGTAAGAACCTAATTGTTTTAATTTGTAATATACAATGTAAAGAATATATTTTAAATACAATTTGTTCGATTAAATTTAATACTTAATAAAAATTTAGAATATTTAATTTATCTATGATATTGGTATATTTATAAATTTCATACAACACACAATAAATCATTTAATTGGAAAATAAAACTATTTTTATGTGAATAGTTTATGTAGTTTATATCATACATGATAATATATAATCCGTGGTTAACAGGGCTGACGAGAGGGTGGGGCAGTGAATGATAGAGCCCCAGGGCCCGTCGTCTCAGCTTTTTATTAAAAATAATTTTATAATCTCATTCGCCGTAGCATAAGAGGCAAATTTTAACATTTTTATTGTACTAAAGTATGTAGTATGTATATTTTGGCCAAACAAATTTACTGTTTCTTCTACAATATTTTAGATAAGGGAGGAAATACCAATAATAAAATACATTTAAGAAATACAATTATGTATTCATAATCGTGTTCTAACAAATTGTCTAAATATGTAGGAAAAAATGGAATTAATGAGAAATATAAAAAAATATGTAATTATGGAGAAATATGTAAAAATATGTCAAATCAAATATAGTTAATTTTATTGAAAATCACTATTTATCATTATGTATTTACATATAAATCCGAGCCTTACTAACAACCATAGATGTTGAGGCCAAATAAATAATTTAAAGTTTAATCTTTATGCTAAAACTATCTTTTTAATGAACTAACATTGGATTTACTGAAATATTCTTTATTGGTTTTCTAGCATTTTATTTTATTACTTTTCGATAATATTATTTTTTTATAAAATTAATAACTTAAAATAATAATATTATTTAAGTAAAATAAAATATATTATACTTGATAGGCATCATTTAATTAACTATAGCTGAATACAACTATTCTTAATTCGAAGAAAGATCAGATCTGTTAAGAATCACAAATTCTAAAGTGAACAGTTAAACCACAGGAAAAATTATACTATTTCCTAAAAAAAAATTAAATATAAAATAATATTCGAGTCTTAAAAAAAAATTCTGGGTTTCAAATAATTTTACAATTATTGCAGCCAGTGTCGCAACTTGGTTTTGTGGGACCCTGGTGCGAAAAAAAATTTTATTTTAACTTGTGTCTTATGATTTTTGTTGTTTACTGCCTACTCTCAGCAGGCGCGGATCCAAAAGGGGGGGAGCGAAGGGGGCGTTCGCCTTCCCAAAAATCCCTAAAATAGGTTTAAAATATATTGGGTTTTCGATTATTTTCGTGGTTCAATACAACTACTAACTAGAGTAATATACAATTACGAAAAAAAAAATTATACTATTTTATATTTATTGTGTATTGACTAGTGTGTTGGTATGTTATAGCCACGCTTAGTAAATTTTGTACTGTTAAAAATGTTTTTTTAATTCAATTTTTTATTTTATATATTCCTGAAGGCTATGGGCCAACATGATTTTTGTTGCTTTAACGTATTATGTTACAATTCAGGCAAGTTAGTCGTAAGTAAACAATTTATTTTGCGCTCCCTCCGTAAAAAATTTCTGGATCCGCCCTTGACTCTCAGTACACTACAGTTTTATACATTTTGGAGCCCCAATGTTTCCCCTTAGCGGTGCTGAGCATCCTCGCCCCCCCCCCCCGCTATTTGCAGCCCTGATTACAGCTAAATCAGATTTTCCAATTTACTCGTATCGTACATATACATAGACCTTATACTGAGTGTAAGATTTATGTACATATATTGACAACTTTCCTCTATATTCCTTGTGGTCTTTGCACTTACTTTTTTGTTTATTGTTGGCTGTTATGGGTACGAATTCCGATGCTATTAGCGCATTCGTCGTTAACGGTAACCACGTGAAATACGGATGAGAAAGTGGTAACTATGTTTCGGTTTCAAAGTAATTTTTCTAGTCTAGAAACTTCCTGCATAGACAAAAACGATTGCTAAGCATTTCAATATCCTAAAACTTCCTAAATTAAAGAACGTAAGATGATGTATCATATTTTACTGCCATGACTGCGAATCTTAAATAATATTGCACACTACGAAGGACCATCGCTACCGCACACGCAGAATATATATCCCTGTCATCGTAATTCGAGTAAGTTTCCTTCCTTAACGGAAATCTTGTAGTTAAAAAGTTCGCTAAACCTCATTGTACGGAATTTTTTAACTAGCGTTTTTTTTTTTTACCTTGCTCATCGGATATAGCAGATTCAATACATATTGATTATTGTCGTTTTGATTTATATTTTTATTGAATAATAAATTATCGCGTCATTTTCGAGAAGATGCTTTCTTTTGTTCCATTCAGTAAATTACTTATTAAGTTATGCCCTGAAATAAATCTTTATAATTATTTCAAAAATGTATTCAAAAAGTATTTATGAATTTAAGGAAAAAACCGTGGTTTATACTAAAAGCTATAAGATTTCCAGCGTGTAATATTTTAGATTCTGAACGGAGTGATAGAATCTATTGGTTTTACTATGATGTGTGTTTTTTTTTTTTAATTTAATTTTTTTTTTTTTGTGTCTAACGACACCTTTTTTGGCAGTAAAAATGCTTTGATTTGCTTAAACAGTAACTTTTCTGAAAGGAAAGTGAATGTAAATGGTACTTTGGCAATTCAAAAATCCAACTTTTTCAATACTATTTAAAAAAATCGAAAAAAACGATAAAAAAATTACGAAAAAACGGGAAATTTTACGCAAAATCATTTTTTAAAATGCTCTAACTCAAAAACGAAAAACCGCAACAACTTGAAATTTTCACCAAATCTTTATATTGACGTTTTCTATACATGGTTTTCAAAGTATTTTGACATATTTTGACTTATTTATAGACAATTATAGGGTTAGTATTATAGGCAAATATAATTGATTGTTTCATTTTTATATAGAGCTTAAGACGAAAATTAACAGTTATAAAACACAGTTATTTGTATAATCAAATATGTATTGGATATAACTTTCAGTAAAATACTGCAGGTTTATCATATTACATCAAGTAGAATTTGGGATTGACTTTAAAATATTCATTGATATAGTCATTTACACAATTAAAAAGTTCAGTGGAAAATTTGTTGGAAAGTTATGTAAATTATTGATATGTAGTTTAATGAAGTTTATTTGTAATTTATTTTTATTTTAATCTCTCAAACATATAATATAATACAATACCTATAAATCAATTCATAATCTTTATAATTAATATATATGTATTCAAGTATTATCTTAATTTATATCATCTCATTATGTTGTGTGCTCATAAAATAACACAAACAAAATACCATAATGTTGTTTTTGAAATTACAAAACATTAAGTAAACCATATTATAATATCTCAATAATAGCATTTATTAAACTGAGATTGTGTCCTGAGTAATTCATAATAACTAATGAGTATTGTTGAATTTTAATTAAAACTCTTTGTAAATTATTTGCATGTAAAAATTGGATTTAAAAATACAGAAATTAAGTATAATATCAATAATTACAGACTAAAATTCATCCACATAAAATTTAGCTAAATCTAAAAATTTTATAAATTTAAAAAAAAAAATTGGTTTTTCTTTATAAGTTTATCAAAAAAAAGTACATAAATATCCAATCATATGTAAACACACACACACACACACACCACACACACACACACGCACACACACACACACACACACACACACACACACACACACACATACACACACGCACAAATATGAATATGCATATTGTATACATCAACAATTAAGTACATTATAATTATAATTAAATTTATGATTATTTGTATTAACTACTGGTTGTATACAATATTAAACATATTCAGTTGCAAATGAACAAAAATTTATTCATCAATACGAGTCTTTTTGTGAACTAAAGTATCTTCTTCATTTTCAGGTTTTCTTTTAAGTGCCAATATTTCTCATTGCTGACTTCCTGGTTGCCACTGGCTGCCAGTGACTCTTCTATATCATTTATTGTGTTTTCATTATCAATCACTTGTAAAATAATTGGTTCAGTAGTTTGAACTGTTTCAGTTGATTTACATTCTATAGCTTTGATATTAACATCCATTTTATGAATCTTATTTTCATCTTGTCCACATTTCTCTATAATACTATCATCATTTTCTTGTACTGCTGTTGCATTTTTTTTCTAAACTCATTTTTTGATCATAACCTCTCAATCCTCCATATTTATTAAATAGTTCAAAGTCCGGTTGTTCCTCAGTAACTTTTTCTATGTGGTGTACCAAAATGTCGACACAATAGTTCTGGAAATAATCAACAACTTTAAGTTGAGATCCATGTAAAACATTTATATGACAAAGAGAAAATGAGTAAAGGTCCAACTCATCATCCTCAATACTGGAAATAAGTATTCTATCATCTTCCAATTACATCAGGTGAAACCATATTCAATTTTTTTTTTAAAACTAGTTCATCCAATTGCTTTATTGTAAATGTCTTGTATCAAGTTGTAAAATAAATTTTCCATGTCTAGCACATTCAAAACATTTTGGATTTGGTGATTCAAGTTTTTTATCTTTAACCAGAACTGCTCCTTTGTGATTGGGTTTAGCTCTTAAAAATACACTCTGGCAACGTTCATAATTTTTTCTTAGTGATCTTAAAACATGTATTACAATTTGACCAGCAATTATTGCATTTGCAGTGGCAATGGCTGGAAATAACAGTGCCAGATATAGATTTTATGTCAAAATGGCTCTTCAAAGGTATTCCAAATATAGTAGATCGAAGATTAGTGCAAGAAACAATAAAATTCATTAAATCATCATCATCATCATCTTTATCCCAAACTAAGCATCCATTACCTCTGTCTAATTTGTTTTTAATGTTTACAAAAGAATTCTTAAACATTGATACATATTGTGGCAATTCTAAAATTTTATAATCTGGTTCAAGTCTATAATCAGCATAATTTTCATTAAGAAGTGATTCATACAAAGGAATTGCTTTAATGTTTGCATCATTAAACAATTCATTCATATTTGATAAGTATTGAATATCATCTATGAAAAGTTTCTTGAACATTTTCGAAGGTTCATAATTGTTTTTTATAGCCCATTCTCGAGCCGAAAATATGGGTAAATCATCGTTTTCATTATCTTCCATAGAAACATCATCATCATCATCATCATCATCTTCATCTTCATCTTCATCTTCATCATCATCATCATCATCATCATCATCGTCGTCGTCATCATCATCATCATCATCATCATAATCATCATCATCATCATAATCATCATCATCATCATCATAATCATCATCATCATCATCATCAGTGTTAAGTTCTCCAAACAGGTCATTAAATAAATATGCAGCCCATATTATGCAGTGAATTGGTTCTGTAGGGCAGTTTCTTATAGTGCACGTAGAATAAGACTTTGTTTCAGGTTTAGGTAAGCATTCATAACACATACTTACCCCTTTTTTAATGAAATCAACTTGACCTCTATAACCCTTTGTACCAGATTCAATGAGAGGAATATCAACTGAGAGGCACATGCGGTTAACATGAGCGCGTGCTTTTCTATTATCCAAAGCATTTATAACAAGTTTAAATCTACTAAAAAAAACTGCATCATACTTCTGATCCATAATATCACCCAAGTAAGATTTGATATTAACATTTGGATTGAACTTCAATACACTCTCCCTGGCAACATGAGATTTAGCTTTCCCTACGGACTGCTTGTTGAATAAAAACTGTCTGTTTAGATTGCTGATCTCAATCGTGTCCAAATCGATGACTTCCAGATCACTGAAACCCATCAGCACAAGATTCTTGAGCACTTCACAACCAATGCCTCCAGCACCAACTAAAAGGATTTTGGAATCCTTGATGAGATTTTGCATTTCGGGCTGAAATACTCCCACAATGGTAGCCGCCATGGTTAGCTGATGTCAAGACAAATTAGATATAATGTGTATTGTGATAATATACTATTTTTCACTTACCTAATGGTATTCTTAAGAGCTGAGAGTTGTACAAAGAAGATGCGAAACTATTCTTTATAGTTCAGAATGGCACGAAGAAGACGCGGATTGCAGGATTGCAGAGTGTGGTGATGGAGTGCTGAAAGACGAAAATTCGTACAATAGTGAAAACGTGATTGACGCAAAGAATGAACAGCCGATATATATTATAGAATATTAAGATTCCGAAATGAGCAGTATTCAATTGTCAATTGACGAACGGTGATTGGACAAAGCGGAACAATATCAACAGGGATTGTCGTTCATATTAATAAACCTTGTCGGTCACCGGAGAACAAATATGGCGTAGTAAACATGGAATAAAAAACGACTCGTTATCCCAATAGGGATGAGTCTTCATCTTTGGTGATATATCTTATATATATATATCTTCTGCAACCATGAATTCAGATAATATTAATTACTAATTTTTAAGTGATCATTTTTGGAAAATAAGGTCTCTAAAATGTATATGAATTTGATTGAGTTATATATGAAAACGTACAACTTGGTAGTGTTGGCATTATGTGAAATAGCCTACCGGTATACGGTATGTGTTTACCCATCGGTATGTGTTTAAATGTGAAGTATAGTTTGATCGGTATATAGGTACCGCTCGTTCGTTAAATACCGCTCATTTTTTAAATGCCGTTCTTTAATAAATACTGCTAATATTGCTTTTAATCGAAAATTTGATAGAATATAGTTGAGATTTGAGAGCATATATATTCTAATTTTAATTTTAATATTTTTTTTATTTTTTTTTTTTTTTAAAACCGGGGTTATACTACACCATGATGTGTATTTTAACCTTATATATTAAAATAATGGATAGACCTTAAGAGTTTAGGAATAAACATAGGAATAAACATTGAAAATGAAAAGGAATTTTATCGTTTATCAGTTTGAAATTTCAAAATAAGTACTTAAAAAGGCACTTAAATACATTAAAATGTACTCAAATAATCATTTAATAAACTTAAATTTAAATAAAAATATTTAATAAAAAAAAAAAAATTACCTAAAATAGGAATATATTAACAACAATTACTTACTAAATTTTCTTTTTATATGAACATGATAAAATACTAGACATATTTTGTAACTGAATATATATACATATATAAATATATTCAAGACAGCTCATGTCAAATTTTAACAAAATTAAATAAATTCATGTAACAAATTCATATTTCGCGTGTATTTGTATTTTTTACCATGACCGATAATTCCCCTTGAAAGAGTGAGAACGACAAATAAAATCAGTGTTTCTTTTCCCCATTCCAGCCGACGAATCCCTGATATACTAATATAGACGAGATCTAATCATCTTCGAAACCTAATCAAATTTTTTTTTTTTTTTTTTATTTAAAAACAAATATACAATTACATTAATCTATACATTTGAATTACCTATCTTCTGTAAGCTAAGCTTGTGGCGAAGATAAAGAGTTACAATTGTTACATGTGATTAAAAGATAACTAAAATTAAAACACAATATAATGCGTAGTTATACAGTATATTAAGAGAGAGATAAAAGAAAAACAAAATTATAACAATATAATATAATAAAGTTAAACCTAAGTTACATTTAACGATACATGCAGCCATTCAACAATTAATTTTTTAGCTTTATTATAATTATAATCAATATTAACATTCTTCTTTATAGAGAAAGGCAAAGAATTATAATAAATAGGACCAAGATAATCAACAAATTTTTGACCAACTGATTTTTTAAAAAGTGATGTTTTAGCATCATGTGAACGAAAAGCTCTTTTTTTACTGAATAAATTTATGTCAACCCACTGTTCTAGGTGTTTAACCACCCACAAAATAGTCTTTTTTTTGAATAAAAGGTTAACTGGTAATACATTTAGCTCTTTGAAGTTATGCTTAGTTGATCCAACATAGTTTGTTTTTGTAGACATACGCGCACTATCTGATGTTGATGAAGCAATAAAGGTTTTAGAGCGTTATCCGAGAGTCCTCCCCAGATTAACAGACCATATTGAAATATTGCTTGATATAGAGCTAAATATACAGTTCTGATGACATGAAAAGATACAATTTCACGTAGCTTATAGAAACTGTAATTTAGACTTCTAAGACGCATGACTATGTTATTCACATGGAGATTCCATCTCGAAACGTTAACCTAACACACTTCCTTTACCGCAGTTTATAGATAAATCAACACCAGTAATACCATTAATAAGAACAGTTTGCTTTCTGTTCTCCAAGTAGCTTGTGAACCAACTTAGGCTTGTTACAGTAATACCAAAATTAGGGAAAATATTAAATAATTTTATATGATTAACAGTATCAAATGCTTTGGACAAATCAAGAAAAATCGCGATAACTTTCTTACTGTTGTCTAGAGCGTAATTTATGAAATGCGTTGCACTATATAAAGCATTTTCCGTTCCCAATCCTGGTCTAAAACCAAATTCCTGTTTAGAGAGGAGTTTATATTTTTCTAAAAACGTTAAAAGCCTGTTTTTAATAATTTTTTCCAGTATTTTTGAAAAATTGCTAAGCATGGAAATTGGTCTATAATTGTTTACGCAGGTTTTATCCCTCTTTTTATATATAGGTTTAAATATAGCCAATTTAAGTTTCTCGGGAAAAATACCATTTTTAATACTTAAATTATACATGTATGTCAGAGGGCTTATAATACTGTATATGACAAGTTTTAATATCTTTACCGAGATACTGTCAAAACCACAGCAGTATTATCTTTAAGTTTATTTATAATTAATCGAACATCAGATTCTTTAATGTTTTCACTAAATGTATTTTTTTTTTTTTTTTTATTAATAAAAGCCTCGGCATCTAGGGCCATTGGCTACTACAAATTTATGGGGTTACTTTGGAAGGTAATTGCTTAATATTAATAATAGTATACAGATTATTTTACAGAAGGTTAATTAAATTAGAATTGATTATAAATGATACCGTGTTTTGAATGTTGGCTGGCTGAAGGGATTCGGCGAGAATGGGTGGTACTCCTGCTTCCCGTTTTTCTCTCTCAAACTGGCGGCATTCAGTAATGTTATGCTTGATTGTGAGCTGTGTGCCACAGCTTGTACAAATAGGGGGGTCTTCCCTCTTCATCAGATGTTGATGTGTTAACGATGAGTGCCCAATTTGCAATCTGTTGATTGCCGTTTCTATTTTCCTTGATATGTTCGGTGGGGAGGGCCATTCTAGGGTGGTGTGTTTGATTTCATTGAGTTTTGTAAAACCTAGTCTTCAAGCCCGAAGCCATATGTTGCTTGTGATTGTTTTAGATAAAGATTTGGCGTCGTGTAGAGTAAAGCCGTTAAGTTTTATAGTTTTCATCAGAATTAATACGCTGAAATGCTTCGCTCACAAATCATGGAGAAGTCATTCTTCTAGTCTATCACAAATATATAAAGCTCTCATCTTATCCAAGCTCGAATACAATTCTTTTCTGTTCATAAAAGCCAAGGCATCCGCACTTAAAATGATAGACGTCGTACACAACACGGGTCTAAGATTAGTCACCGGAGCTCTCGCTCCAGCCCAATTCCCAGCGTCCTCAACATAGCCGGAGTCGCGCCATTCGATATCAGGAGGGTACACAACACCATGTTACTCGCAATCAGACGTACCCAAAACAATCTCAAAGTAACGAAACAAATCACGGACTCCCTAGAAGACACCCATTTACCTCACTCAGACGTTATTAAAAACGAAATTTCTCTGATGGCCCCTTAGCTATTCAACAACTACGTAAACAGTGAACTTAGCGAACTCGCTAAGAATGATATCCCACCCATAATCTTCAACCAACACCTACATTCAATCACTTCCGATCTCTGCGACCACACTGAAATATACACCGACGGCTCCAAAACGGATAACGGAGTTGGTGCTGCAGTAGTATTCAAAGATCACGTATCAATGCTGAGACTCCCCAATTTCTGCTCAATATACTCAGCGGAGACAACGGCAATTTCTTTCGCCCTAGACCTCATCAAAACAAGACGCATACTCAAAGCAGCTATACTTAACGAATCGCTAAGCTCTTTAAGGAACATCGAAAACCCCTTCACTCCGAATGAAATCGCCAGAAAAATTCAGAACCAACTACATAACTTCACTAATTCCGGATACTCCATCATCTTGATATGGGTCCCCAGCCACAGTAAGATCACGGAAAACGAAAGAGCGGATGAAAATACTCGCCAAGCAATATCATCCCCTGACACTATTAAATGTATTGTTAAAAGATATAGGAGTAATGTTCTCCTCAAACTTATTAGTTGATTCCTCAATATTACAAGCATAGCTGTTACCAATATTTATAAAGAAATTGTTAAAAATATTTGCAATTTTGAGTGGCTCATTTTTGACATCAAAAGTTTTATCATCTACTTTAATAACTTTAACATCATAATGCTTATTGTTATTTTTATCTAAATCTCATTTATTAACTTCCAAGTGAGTTTTGGATTAAATGAAACCTCCTGAAATTTGTTTTTATAGTAGTTAATATTTGCAGCTCGAATAATAGTTGTTAATTTATTTTTATATTTATTATATTTAGCAAGTCTTACATTATCTGGGTATTTTTTAACTTTTAAAGATAATTTTTGTTTAATGTGCACCGAGCAAAGAAGGCCAGCAGTCATCCAAACTCTAATTCTCTTATTTTTAGAGTTAAAATATTGAGTTTTATAATTTAGAAATCGATTTAATAAATTAGTATTAAACATTGGCATGACTAAAAAAAAGTACTAATATATTATGACTTAAGCTTTTTTTTTTTTTTTTATGTATTATATTTTAATTGTTGACAAGACAGTCTCGTCATATATAATAATGGCTTTCGATGTTTCACTTTTTTTGATAAAAATTGTACAGTCATTAAACCAAACAAACTTCAAGTTTTTTTCTTTAGCAAACATTCTAGATTTAAAAAATAAATTACTATTATATTAATTATATTGTGTAAGATAATTATTAACGAAAATACCGCCATTTCCCCATCTTTCACTTATACTTCATGCCTTAATTTTTTTCTTTTTGGAGCACTCCATTAGGGTTTTTTTCTGATGCGTTGATGAAAGTTCAGCTATGATATTTTGTTTATTTATTTATTTATAAATTTAACGGGCGAGCCCAATTACAATAGTATGTACATAATGGTAGTTGTTGAATATAAATAGTATAAAATTATATATAATGATTGGTGTGGAGGTATAAAAAATATTTTAAGTGAATAAATTTCTAAGATATAAATTAAATGAACTCACAGAATAACAAATAAAAAGATCGACATTATAATTATTTACATGTTGCATACATCTAATTAAAGGGGAGTTCTTACCATATAAAGTGCGCTGGAATGGCATATAAAAGGTGTCTGTCTGTCTAGTTGAATGACCAGGAACTAGAAATGATATATTTGACAAAAGATCAGGACAGAAAATATATCCATTTAATAGTTTAAATATAAAGCTAATATCGTTTTTAATCCTTCTGTTTTGAAGAGTATCAATGTTTAGATATAGTAACAATGGTTCATATGAAGTGTGAGGTAAACGTTTAATATTACACTTGATGGATATAAATCTCAAGAAACGATTTTGAATCGCCTCAATAGAGTAAATTGGACCTAGTGTGTATGGAGACCAAATTATAGAATTATATTCAAAAATTGATCTAACTAAAGCGCAATAAAGTGATTTTAGTGCTAAAGGATTATTAAAATTATTAAAACTACGCATTATAAAGCCAAGCATTGATGATGCTCTATTCTGAATATGGACATGGTGATCATTGAATGAAAGAGAGGAGTCAAGATATACACCTAAATCTTTAATTAGATTAACTCGTTCTAGTTCAATACCATTTAAAAAATATTTGTTTAATATAGACACACGCTTTCTAGTGAAAGTAATAATTTTACATTTTGAAACATTCAAGTATAATTTATTATTATCACACCAATTACTTATGTTGTCAAGATCATATTGAAGCAGATTAGAATCTAGTGGAGTTTTTATAATACGGAAGAGTTTAGCGTCATTGGCAAATAGCAGTATATTTGAGTTGATATTAATAATATATAATTAATATATATATAATTAATACAGAGTGCATGAATTTAAATCAACAGAAGGAATACTTGTATTGTAATAATCAACAATACTATCAGTAATTGACGGCATATTTAAGACACTGGAAAAATGTTGAGCAAAGCAATCAGTAATGTCATTACCACCTGAAATATTTTCATTATTGTAATACATAGAGTTTGGGAGTGAAAGAGTAGAACGTTTGCTATTAACATATTTCCAAAATAGCTTAGGATTACTAGTAATAGAATTTTGAGTTTTTTGGATAAAAATATTATAATCAATTTTATTTTGAGCCTTACAGCACGCACGTAAATTAGAAAATTTATTGTAATTATATGAGTTAGGTGATTGTTTATATGTTTTATGAGCAATTTTTTTATCAAGAATTAATTTCTTTAAAGAACTGCTGAACCAGTGAGGGTGCTTTGTTAAATATACAGTTTTAACCGGGCAATGGGCATTAATTATTTTAAAAACGTTATCATAAAATATATTTACTGTAGCATTAATATCTAGACCATTGAATATGCCATTCTAGTCCAAAGAAGCAAGATTAGATCTAATACTATTATAATCACTAGGGCCCGGATTTCAATGCAAAATGCATCTTTTTTTGGTTAATCTTAGATAATGCTTTCCAAGTTTATAATTTGATTCATATAACAGAGACTTCAAAGGTGACATTTTTATTTTGCATTTTTTGCTTTTTTTTGCATATTTCAATATTTTTTCATTTTTAGAACATATTTTAGCATTTATCGGTCATTTTTTCGTTTTTAATGCATATTTGTTTAATAAACTATACAAATTTAGCCTATTCAAAAATATTGTCTAAAGATAAATTATTTTCTTGATATTTAAGTAGCTTTAACGGGTTTTCCATATTAATTGTCAATCTTTATTTTTCGATTCAGTTTTATTATTAAAATTAATATTGATTAATTTATTATTGACTGTGAAGTGTCACCCGTATTCGGTCAAAAATCACGTTCAAATAAGTCTGTTCGTATTACATCGCGGTCATAAAATTTGCTTGACAGTATCAAGTCAATTTTTCAAATTTTCAGTTTTTTTTAATAAAATAATAAATAAAAATTACATCTTATTAAAATTTACAAATCGTGTAAAAAAAAAATATATATGGCATTTTTAAGTTCATTTTTGTGGTAAAATGCATTTTTTAAGAGCATTTTTGGCTATTTTTTAGAGCATATTTGTATAGTTTTAAATGCATTTAAATCCGGGCCCTAATAATCACAGTTGACAAAATCGTAGATTTGTTCATTATATTCTAAGTACTTAAATGGTACTTATAAACTGGTACTTATATACTGGTAAATGAATGTGACATTCGTTGCGAATAGACGTGTTTTTATGAGCTCCCGCGAGATTGACTTTTTCGTCGGGAAAAAGTGAAGAGTTTTTTACGCCGAAGATACCGGAGGATTCGTCTTGAGAAATCGTGTGCACCTGTACAGATCCCAAGAAAATCGGACCAAGGGTTGAGAAGTTACGGCGACATAAGGGATACATCAGGTCAGAGATCTATTTTTCCGTAGTTACGGGTACTCACAGGGGGATCACTCCTCTCTGGACGGTCCTTTACTCTCGTAATTTACAGGGAGGGTAGCCAGGGTTGTCCCCTACCGTTTGAGACTAGTTTCAACTCCGTGGGCTTAAATACGCACCCTCGAGGGCGGTTTAAACATCCGAAATTTGACTTTTTAAACAAAAAATTCGTTTTTTGTCGAGAATCAACAAACTCGTTAGCAACCCGCGTTGCTAGCCGGTTATTAGTCTCGATAATTTTTCTAAGTCCGAATTTTAATATTTCTGTTGTTGGTCTACGTTGCTAACTAGAAATCAACAAGTCATAATTATCTTTTCGAAAATTTTTCTAAGTCCGAAAAATAACAATCGCGTAGATATTTCGTGTTGCTAACAGGCAATCAACAAGTATTCGATTAATTCCGAAATAATTCTAAGTCCCGACAATTCGGTTGTTAACGACGACAACATAATCAATAAAGAAATATTTTAAAGTCCGAAACCACAAATTAACTTAAATCCGTCCAGATAGGGTTGGTATATGGGGTTTGGAGGATTTTAACATTATAGCACAACAAGCAACTATTGAAAATGGATGAAAGAGATAAACAGGGTACGTCAAAAGTGACAAAGCCCAGAAAGACAACAACAATTAAGAAAAACAAAGAACCCGTACCTACTCAACAATCGGAGTCGGATAGTGAATCCGGTAATGAAATGGAGCGGGCACTTGAGAACGCTATAAGAAAACAACAATTGGAAAAACGAAAAGAAAAAGAAAAAGAAAAAGAAAGAGAAGCAGAAAGAGAAAGAGAAAAAGAAAAAGAAAAACAAAGAGAAGTTTTAAAATCAAATTGCTGCGAAAAATGCACAAAATGCGTTAAAGAGACAAACAATACTATGATAAATATTTGTACAGTTATAACTAATCTGCAAGACCTTCACAATCAGATTACTTATAAACATGGAGTTGATAACACTACAATGGCAAAACTTGGAGAATCAATAATTTATCTAGAAAACCTAAAACAGAAGAATATAAGAAAGGAAACGGATGATTTAGAGATACTAAAAATGAAATTCGACCAAATGGAGAAAAATATGGAAACATTGATTTCTAATAAAATTGAATCCATCATCTCTAATTCACGCGATGAAGCAAGGGATCTTAAGAATACCATAGAGAAACTTAACAGAACCAAACAAGTGAAAAATACAGAACCTCGGACGATCAAATCCCGCTTGGGATCTAGACCTAGACCGCCAAGTAGAGTTGAACCAGAGAATAATAATAAAGAAGATGGTTTTGTTTTAGTTACAAGAAAAACTAACAAAAAACAACGTTCTAAAAAGCTTATTGAAAAAGCAAAAAATGAAACACCGGAACTAGGATATATTGTCAAGAACACAGGGAGTAAGACATCTCTGGAACTAAAGAAACAAGCTTATTCAGAGATACTAAAAAATAATCCGAGACCAAATATAGTAATGACAAATACTATTAAAAGAACAGGAGACATTTACATTAAACCTGCCGATCGAAATACAAGAGAAGCTTTGCTCAAAAGTAATCTCGAGGTAGTTGAACAAAAAACATTGAAACCAAAGTTATTGGTATACAATGTTGATAGTGAGTTAACCGGAGTAGAAGTTGTGGAGGATCTCATTAACCTCAACTCCGAACTTAGAGATACTGACAAAGAAAAATATAATGCAATCAATAAAAGATCGCCCCAGGGACAAATATCTTCCAGAAAAGTATCCTGGTTACTGGAAGTCCACCCGAGCATATATAAAAAACTTGTCAACGGACGATTCTACATCGGTATGTCGTATTGTAGAATCCTACCCTATGACCAAGTTACCAGGTGTTTCATATGTCAAAGGTATGGACATATTGCAAAATACTGCCCGACTAACATACAGACATGCATGATATGTTCGACACAGGAAGAGAACCACGATTGGAAAAACTGTAGTTTAAATCCAAAATGTGTGAACTGTGGTAAAAATGAGCCATCGAATCACCTTGATTGCCCCTCACGCATGAGAGCAATTATACAAAGGTGCAGAAAGACAAGTTATGGCACAAATTCATCATGAATAATTTAAAAATAATACAAATAAACGCAGCGAGGAGTCAAATAGTAAATGACGAACTCCTGCATTATAGTACCATTAACAAAATAGACATAATACTAATACAAGAACCCTACACTAGAAATCATAAACTCGTTGGATTGGAAATTAATCCATTCAGAGTTATATGTCACAAGGGACAATACATAAAGGGTAGAGAAAGCATTACTACATGGACAGCTATCGTGGTGTTAAACCCAAAATTAGAAATAGTAGCACTACAACAATATATGAATAAACATTTCGCGATTGCCAATATCGGAATAAATGGAACAAACGTCGTACTTATATCAGCGTACTTCCAATTCAGAGAACCCACTATTCGATTTACCACGGAATTAACAAACATCATAGAAAAAATAGGTCTCGACAAATCAATCATAATATGTGCAGATGTAAATGCGTTCTCTACAATGTGGGGAAGCAAAAACACCGATCACAGAGGAATTTTTGTCGAAGATTTTATAACAAGAGAAAATTTAAAAATAGAGAACCAAATTCCACACAATCCTACTTACTTAGGACCTAGAGGAAACACTTGGATCGACATAACATTAACCAACTTGTTGACAGATCGTATAAAAGAATGGAAAGTAATAGAACAACAAACCACAAGCGACCATAACATTATAAGTTTTACATTGCACATAGAATCAAACACTAATGCAAACAATAATACAAACCAGAGACAAAAAAGATATAATGTTAAAAAAGCAAAATGGGATATATTCACAAAAACCCTTCAGAAAGAGACTAATAAAAATGAAATCACAGGAGATATAAACAATATGATCAAACAATTAACAAAAAATCTGATCGTATCGGCCGACAACTCCATACCAAAAACTAAAAGAAATTTAAAGATTAAACCTCAATGGTGGACACCCGAATTGGACGAAAAAAGAAGATATATGAGGAAAAAACAAAGACTGTACATTAAAAAATGTAACAGTAATAATCCAGAAGAATATAGACAAGCATATAATTTTGCCAGAAACCAGTACACTAGTCAATTACGAAAAGAGAAGTTCAAATCATGGAAAGAATTTACAACCGAAGGAAATAAAGACATTTGGGGGAAAACCTTCAAATGGATTAAAAAGGGTACCATTACACAACATGTACCAACTTCGGTGAGAAAAACCGACGGAAACTTTACCACTACCGTCGGAGAAACATTAAAAGAGATAACAGACACATTAATACCTACAATCGACGGAGAAGATTCCCGAATAGTGATAGAAAGAACGAACTATACACTTGAGCGTAATGTCACTAAAGAAGAAGTGAAAATTGCACTCTGGAGAATGAACCCTAATAAAGCACCAGGATACGATAACCTAACTGGAAAAATTTTGAAAAAAGCATGGCATCAAATATCTGATGATCTAACATTGATTATAAACGAATCAATGAAAAATGGAACATTCCCGCAACCATGGAAAAACGCAGAACTAGTGATAATTCCAAAAGGATCCGATAAAGATTTATCACTACCAAAATCTTATAGACCAATTAGTCTATTACCGGTAATGAGTAAAATATATGAACATATATTGTTCATTTTTTGCACATTTTTTTTTTTTTGTATGTGCACAGTTTTTATATAATACCTTGAAAAATGTAATGTTTATCTTCAATAAACAATAAACGATACGGAGGATGAGGGGGAAGGACGACCCAACCATGGGTGTAGTACCCCCCTCTTCCGCGCCGTGATTTAACACAAAAAAAAAAAAAAAAAGTACTTAAATGGTAAAATAGGTAATTCAACTGATAGTGCCGGGTGGTACATAGAATCTAATGGTAATAACGAGTGATTCTCGTTAATTACGTTAATATCAAACATGTTAGAAAAAATAAGATCAAGTAACGATCCAGAGCGATTATATATTAAATTAAATTGCATTAAATTTAGATAAGATAATTGCGCTAAAACATTAGATTCAAGAGAACCGGCACGAGCACCTGAAGCGACAATTGAACCATTTTCAGATTGCCAGCTAATATTTGGCAGATTATAATCACCAAATATTAAAAATTTCGAATGACAGTTATTATTTAACAAAACATCAATAGCATTAAAGTGTATGTCATAAACATTAATATCAGAAGCAGGGGGGATATAAACAGCACCTATAACTAAAGATAAAGATTTTTCACTAATTTGTATAAATAATTGCTCAACTGAGTGGTCCGAGATAGGAAGACGACGGCACGAGAACTGGTTCTTGACTGCAATCAGCACTCCACTACCTCTTGCAGTAATATCACGAGTATTGCAACGATCACATCGAAAAATAGTGTAACGGGAACAGAGTCCAAGTTCCGCATTGTTTACATTGTTAGATAACCAGGTTTCAGTAATTATAATAATATCATAATTGCATAGAGAGACATTACGAGTAAACATATCCAATTTAGTATTAATACCTCGAATGTTCTGATAGTAGATGGAAATTTTTTCAACTATTGTTGGGATCGTTAACCGTTTTTTGAAATGGTCGGTAAATTATTGACAAACTTAATAAATATATCGGTTTCTCCAGCATCTTTGCGTGTTTTAAGTTCAGAGGCAACCGAGGAGTATAATTTACGCTGTTGTAATGTTTGGTCAGATGAAACCCGAACAGTTTTAAATTTATCAACATTTAATAGCTGCAGTTTAAATTTTAAAATTTGAAAAACATCAGGTGGTGATCTTCATCGGTTTATTTGGTATTTTTGATTTTATACGAAAATTCTTAATTACTGACACTGGTTGACCCATTATAGCTGCAATATCTTCCACTATTTTTTCGCAGTTTTCATTTTTCAAGTCTGGTACACCAATTATCTCAACATGATTTAAGATTAATTTTTGTTCTAATAAATTTAGTCGCTTGGATAGATTGCAGATATCAGAGTTTAACTTAATATTATTTTCTTTTAGCAATTTATTCTCCTCCTTAAGTTCTTTAATATTAAATAGTACTTCTTTAAGCTGCTTACCAAAATCATCAAATTTGGCACTCATAAATTTAACAGAATTTGTTAAATCCGATAGAGTCTCGTTTGATCCAACAAAATTGTCTTCATTTTTGGATTTAACATTGCTAGTTAGACCCTAGTTAACTTTACATTTTGAGCACGAGAATTTTAGTTTGGCTTCATGTGTTAACTTTCTAAATGCCGCTTCTCTAAAACTAGCACATGAGAAGTGTAAGTATTCTTTACAATTTTTGCATTTAATTTCATCGCCATCGAATATTTCATCAATACACACTAAACATAGCATTGTAGGATAAGGTATATTTATCACGTTAATTGAGAACAATTTTTTAAAATACAGATAAGAGAGCGACGAAAACGCAAAAACGACCGTACAGTCCAACAAACAACCGCTAACTGAAAATTATTATTTTATTATCTATGATTTTACCCGACTGTGTACTTTTAAAATGTGTGATACCATTATATAATTAGATCATAAACATGATGTATAAATATTACTCAAAAAAATACTTCAGAGAAGTATAAAAGGCTTTCTGTGCGTAAGTTGAAGCGATTTGGAGAAAAGATGGAATTTTAATGTTAATAAATAAGTGAAATCAATCCCAAAATTCTGTGCCTTAACATAAAAAAATATAAATTCACAAACATTTCAAGTTGTTCAACTGTACAAACATTGAAAATAAAATAAGCATAGAACGGCGTATATTAATGATAATAAATCAGAGTTTACAAGTTAAGATTACAAGTTACAAGTTAGATTTACGAGAATTTATACTTGTTGCTGGACACGAATATACTTTTGCAACAAATTATGACATAACAATACCCAATTTCTTACAATCAATTTCAAACAAATATTTTGCGAGTTACCATAAAAATTATCAAAAAAAAACTCACAAGTTAAAAAACGCTTATGGATTTCAAACGTTCAATTAAAAAAACAACAGAAATAATTATTTTTTAGAAATGTTCAGTTGTATATATTTATTTCTATAAATTGTATCTTATAATAAATAAAATGTATAAATACAACAAATATTTAAGGATATAAAGGACTGTTGAAAATTATATATTTATATGACACAACCAATCAACAAAAATAATCACTTAGCAATTTAAAAATATTATATAAATTTATATTATTTGATCGCCACTTGTATCAATAATTATTATTTAGTAAACATATTAGAGTATCTTTGAAGTTTACATTTTTCTGTAAATTTATTTTTCAATGACATTATTATAACATGCATATTTCGGGATTTATTGTTACCACAAATTCTTAATGAAAAATATCAATAAAAAAAAAAAAGAACCGGATAGGCCTCGCTCTGCTGTACACTTGGGGGTGAAGTGTGACTTTCCATAGGATAGGTCATTATAATGGATTTGTTAAATTTGAATTCAATGATAGGTATCATTGTATACGAAAAACGATTCTGAACGGATATTTTAGTAGAGTATATTTTATTTTGAAACGAAAAATTTAGAAAAATCGAAAATTTAAATTGTCTATAAATAAGTCAAAATATGTCAAAATACTTTGAAAACTTAACCATGTATAGAAAACGTCAATATGAAGATTTAGTGAAAATTTCAAGTTGTTGCGGTTTTTCGTTTTTGAGTTAGAGCATTTTAAAAAAACCGATATCATTTGTCAGTCTAGAATATTATACATTATATTATATTTTACATGTAATTTTATGTCAATATTCGCTGTTCAAACGCTTATAAAAAAAAATTGTGCCTATGGATTTTAATAATTTTTGAATGACTTTAAGAACTACTTCTGTGGAATCTTCTATTAAATTTTCAAGTATTTTGTACGAGCCAAATTGTGCAATCACACTCAGCTTCAGTTTGTATAATTTCCTTTATTTCATATAAACACTTTTGATACAATGCTGGTATGTGCACTTGACAATGTATGGCGATTTGGAATTTTATATGAAGGATTTAGCAGATGAACAAATTGTCTGAAGCCTTCGTCTTTGACTATCTTAAAAGGTTGGAAATCTTTTGTTATCATTTTTATAAGGGCATCATCAATTTTTTTTTGTGTGTCAAATGTCTTTTTCTTGGAACATATTCTGAAATAATAGTTTATTTTCTTTTACGGATATTAACTATTGGATTTTGAATAGATGTTAATGGAGGTGGATTTTCATAAAATGATGATTCAGTTGGATTTTGAATAAGTTTGGTTGGAGTTGTATTTGATATATTTAAAGAAGATGCTGGAAACTGATCACTAAAAGTTTGACCTGGATCATCAATGATTTCTTCATTATCTACGTTGGACTTCAGAAAAATAAACTTTTATTGAATAATAATGAAAAATATTATTTAGGGAATTTACCTAATTAGGTTTACTTTACCTACTTACTATTTTTTATTTTAATGAAAAATTGTAAAATATACCTATTTTGCAGTATTTATTTGTATCCAATAGTTGCTAGAAAAATGTGCTTTTAAATTTGTAACACTAGTTTTAAAAGAGTATTTTTTTTTTTACAAACATTTTGCATATGTTATGTTTTCTATCACAGTAAAATGAGACTAAATATCACTTGTCTTTGATTTAAATTCACTTTGTCTTACGATTCATATTGAAATACTAAATCACTTAACAAAAAAATTATTCATCAAAATAACTAAACTAGTATACTATCCCAGAGTCGTCAATCAATATTCAGCGATGATGTACTGGGGTAGAATGTGATAATTTGTGAATGTTTTTCATGAAGTGTTTTCTAGGCACAAGAGTTTGTATTTATGTGAACATGTTAATTCTTGTCTAAAAATTGTTTAGTTTTGTTTGCATTTGGCATTTATAACTATGTTTAATATACATATGAAAATGAAACATAATATATAATTTAATTAGTTTTTATTTTATTTGTATTTCTTATTATATTCTATTGTATTATATTATTTAAGTTTTTTATTACTTGTTCATATAATCAGTCAGTGTGGTAGAAACCGTGGTGCGAGCGGTTCATTGCACCGGGGCCCCATATTTTAATTTATAATGTGAGGCCCATACTTAAAATCAATAAAAAAGATAACATACTGATTTGCATTGTTTTTTTTTATAATTTTTTAAATTAAATATTGATGGAAAATAATGGGACATAAGCACACATATGTTGTGCTTAGCATAATAGCACCCCCCAGGCTTCATATTAGCACTCCCAGTTCACATATAATATAATAAAATAATAATTTTTAAATATTTTGAATACATAATATATTATGTACAGTATAGTTACTTAATAGTGTAAATAAATAATAATAGCGATTATATAAACATTTATACAATTTCAACTTTATAATTAGTTATTAATTTGTCTATACAAGTATCTAAGTATAACTAATTAAAGTTTTAATTTATTATATTTATATTATAATTAAAAAGTAAGAGTATTAATAGGTAAAGATTTAAAATTATTAAAATGCAGTTTATTATATTATTAAAGGGGTGTGAACTGTTGTTGGCTAAGCTCCCCACAGATCTGTGTACCATTAATTATTCCAGTATCCCTACATTCACATCCAATGTGCGCCTATACAAAGGACCCACAGATTAAATTTGCACCGGGGCCCATCTAGTTCTAGCTACGGCACTGTAATCAGTACCTAGGGTTAAACTAGTTTTAACTTGCATATAATATTACAATAAACTTAATAATTTTTCTAGTTTAACTATTATTTTTTTTATTGAATCTGTACATAATTATTTAAGTACAGTTATGAATATAAATTATAATAGTAGGATGTATTTCTAATATAATATTTATGTTCTATCATTTGTTAATGCAATTTAAAATTGTACTACATTCACTATCTAGTAGAGATGACCTGGGTGATAATTAAATAAAATTAATTTATTCTTTTCTGACTGAGTCAAGTTGCTATTTAAATTTGTTAAGTTAAAAGTATTTTTGGTTAACAATTATCTTAAAACTTCTACTTTTTAACGTCTATTTAACTTAGGTATCTAACTCTGCAGAACTATATTCAATTATATTCAACTTGCCATTTTCAAGACAAGATCGGAAGTCAACACCCACTACTCAGGTAAAATCCTTTGCTGCCCGCACACAAGGCCAAGTTCAGATAATAAAAATGGTTAATTAATATTTATTAATTTTACTGCTTATTTGGTAATGCTAATTTCATTAGCTGGTAATAAAATGGGAAATTTATAATAGGTGTACAATAACATCATATTATTATTTATCAGAAGTTTCTACAAAATAGCAATAGCTGCTATTTTACATAAGCAATAGAAATTGCTATTGCTAAATAAATAAATAGCAGTTTACCATCACTAACCTATTTACACCAGTAGAGTTGTGGTAGAGTACAGTAAAAACGATGGTGAGAGTAAAAGCAAGTAGAGTGAACTCTACCACAGTGGTAAAGTACTCTACTATACTGATTTCTATCTTTAGTACTCTACCTATACTATTCCTGAGTGTTTACATTATGCTAGAAACAATAGAGTACTAACTCTACTGTCGTACTATACCAAATACTCTACCAATGTAAACCCGGCTTTTAAGATGTAACTATATCTATGAATGAAAAAAAAGTAAGTATTTTTTAATAGATAAAAAAAAAAAACTATTAACCTTACCTGAAAAACTTTTTTTTCAATGGAGGTGATGTATTTGCAGTGCCACTCTTAAGAAAATTACAATTCAAAATTATATTTATCACACTATTAATTAGTCAGTAGGATATAAATGTATTGTGCAAGAGCAATAAATATATAAATTGTTAAAAAAAATTATCAATCTGAAAACATGGTTGCATATCTAACGATGCAATGAGCCTACTGCCGAGATAAAATAGAACGATTTATTTGTAACCGACTATTTTCGAGGAAAAAACGTACAGGAATAACAAAAATAGTTTATACCATAACACAGTAGTTCTCAACCTTTTTTGATTCATGTCACCTTTAGCCACTAGAATCAAACACTGCGTCACCCTAACATCAAAATAATAAACAATCTTAGCTGTATATTTTAAAATTATTCTTTTATTAAAAAAAGAATACAGTACACAAAAACGTTGACACTTTAAATTTAAACAGATAAACTTTAAGATAGCAAATAAAAAAATAAAAGTTAAAAAAAAATAACTTTGAACTTTGAGGTATGTTATGTACATGACAGTGGCGGTATAGGTATATAATATATTTAAATATAGAAATAAAAAGATTGTTATCGAAAAAATTAATTTTTTAAATTTTTTTTCTTTTCCTGTTAAAATTCTTCGTCACCCCTAAACTAGATCCATGTCACCCCGGTTGAGAACTACTGCCAAAACAGTACAACTAGAATAAGTTCTTAATTCTTATCGCCTTGTAACATGCAGCAGACTGAGGCTTTTTCGTGTTATTTATTAATGAAATGATATGTATTATAGTTATGATTACCATAATGTTTTAGGCCCTCCTCTCACGGAGATACTCAAAAGAAACTGCAATCGCCTAGGTACTAGGAGACTGGGCGACTAGGCAACTGCGCATGTGTATCTGAATGGCGCGACTAGTCAACTGGTGACTAGATATGCTGATCTCCTCGCTACTTTGTTTGATCGAGTTGCTAGGTAATTTTTATTTCGTGTATAATAAAATAATATAACATGGATCAAAATTTTAATATAAAATTTGTACCACAAATAGAAAATTATCCCAAGCTATATAATTATACTTTAAAAAGCTACTCCAGAAGAAATATAACGGATAAAGCTTGGAGTGAAGTAGCCACAGAAGTTAAGCTTCAGGTAAGAAGGTAAGGTAATATTCCAGTATTATCAAAATAATATGTACATATAATAATTGGTTCTGAGTACATGGCTATAAAGAATTTATTATTTATTAATTATAATTTGTTTATATATTTATGTATATTTAATATATTATTATAATTAGGGCCCGGATTTATATTTACGTCTGTACAAATACCTACTATTGATCGTAAATAACCTATGATAATGTACATCGATAAGTTATTGACGACAAATATAGGATTTTCTAGTGGTTAATTTATAAATGCACGTCTGCGTTAGATAACTGCACTATACACATACTGTACTAACTATATTTAAATAATATTTTTTCTTTTGAGTGTATACACAAAAAAAAATAATTATTTTACAAAAAAAACCCCGACTTCGGTAAAATAAATATAAAAATAAATAAATGAAAAAATTGGGAATAGATAAAACTACCTACATATAATAAACTAAACAGAAAAAAATTAATTCATGATTATTCTAAGTATTAATAAATTAACATTAAATTTTGTTGTAGTCGGGTTTAAGAACCAAACTAAAATAATATCGCGGTAAAATATGAATTTAAGATATTAGTGCCATGTGCAAGACAAAGATAGTAACACCATTAGTATGTGCTATCTCATTCTAACATCCTTTCTCAGGCAACACTGCTTGGTAAGCAGTTATATAGAGTTCAATGAGCAATGTATGGTTTGCTTATATGCCACCGGTATACCGAAAATATCGAATTCTAGCCTGCGATATTATCACAAATTAAATTTAAAACCTCTGTACAGAGTTCGGAATTATTCGAATGATTTTTTTACTGTTATTCGAGTAAAAATTTATTCAACTAATTTTCAACTATGATTATTCGAATAATTTTTTTTATAATTATTCGACTAAATTTCAGATATTTGAATAATTTTCGTTTATTTTATAATGGTGAACATATGGATGATAAATAAAAACAGTCACATATTATAAACAATAAGTAGTTAGTATTGTATTTAAAGTTACACAATTGTGAATTATTTTACTATTCAAAAATTGTTAAAATATTTTAAATAAAATAAATATCGGTATGGTCTCGGCACTAGGTACAAAATAAATCATTTTCATTGGGCTGTTCAAAATTTTATATTTTACCGCGCTTTTAGTCGCCGATATTTCGATAACTCAAATCGGTATGGGGCGAAAAATCAATTCGAGTTATCGAAAATATTTTTTTTTCATTTGAAAACACAAATACATACATACTTAATTTTATAATTTTATTTATTCATGTACATATTTGCTAATAAATGTATTATATATGTAGGTATCTGTATTGTATTAAAATTAAAAATAATATATCCTATAAAAAAGTATTAAGTATTAAATATGTATGTATGTATAAATTGTTTGTAAAAGTAGAACTATTTTTTAAAAAAATCAGATATTTTTCATTGTTTTTTTTTATATTTTGACCTATCTGTTAAGTTTTTAATAACGTTTAGCACGGAAAAAATCTCATCACCAATTTCTAGTTGTTCTTGAATGTACTTACGGACAACCTGTAAACTAACTTATGCCTGGGCAAGAGTAGTTTTAGTTAGTAAGAGTAGTTAGTTATATTATATCGTTGAATTTTTAACTGTACCTTTTAAGCATTAGGTAAATATTAGATTGATAATATTAATAGGTTTTCGATTACGATTATTGTTATTTATAATAATACACTTAGTTATTTGACCTTCGAGTTATCAAAGTATGTACATACATATATTATTATATAAATTCAAGTTATAAGCCAAAATTCGACTAAAATGATTTCGACTTATAGAGAAATTCGAATTATCGAGAAAATTTATCACACATATCTTATATTGTAAGGTCGGGGCCATGGCATTTCTTCGAGTAATCGAAAATTCGACTAATAGAGGTTCGAGTTATCGAGGTTCGAGTTATCGAGGTTCCACTGTAAATAATATTCAATGATATTTGATTTTAGGTGTGCTTGGTCGTTTTACACAATAAATACATATAAATATATATTTATATAGCCTATAGAATATAGGTACATAGATTAGTATTTGTTTTTATTATTATTTTTTTATATTTGTACATACATTTAGTAAGTAAAGTGTGGAAATAAGTTGTGCATAAATAATTTTTCAGTGTTCATATTAATCAATAATAATCATATCATTGTACCATGCAAACTTAATATGATGTATATTATTTATCCTAGATTAGTATTTGTTTTTATTAATATTTTTTGTACATTTGTACATACATTCAGTTACGTTTTTCTTACTTGTTCTTAAATTAATAAACTTAATATGATGTTTATTAATTTAAGAACAAGTAAGAAAAATGTAACTGAATGTATGTACAAATGTACAAAAAATATTAATAAAAACAAATACTAATCTAGGTATCTATATCCTGACGTTCCTGATGTAAAACATAGGATTAAGTGCGGTTGGAGGATGAAATGAATGAAGTGTCAGGCGTTTTATGTAATAAGAAAATAATTTTTTATGCGATTTGGGAAAAGCTGTAGGATATTAAAGATAATTTTTGTATTAGAATCTTTCTTTTCGCATTGTTTGAAGAGCAAATTCACATAATGCTGTAATGGTTGTTTGTAGAAAATCTATGTAAACATACTACTGTGTTTATATATGCCACGAGGTCTGTATTTTGTTGTAAAAAATTTTTTATATTTATTTTAAATATTAAAATGTTGCGTGCAACTATAATTTAAAATTAATAGTAGGGAATATTCTGAATAATGAATTCTGAAATTCTGTTTGGATAATTGGTATTTCACACGGAAAAGTTATTAATTTTTTTTAAAATGGAAACTGTTGGTTAAACTATATTTATCTCTATTCATCGATTACCTACTGCCATACGAAAAAAAAAAAAAAAATCGATTACCTAAAATCCAGCATGTAATACAGCATTCAGCCACACTAATAAATTTATTTTGGCGTAAAACCACACAAACACATTGTAATAAGACCCATATTACATGCTTTAGGTATATTAAGAATTAGTTATGTAATACACAATTTAAAGAATATTTTTTAAATACAATTTGTTAAATTTAATTTAATACCTTAAAATATTTGATTTATCAATTTCATCAAATCTAACAAAATCAATTGATTGGAAAATAAAACTACCTTTTATGTGAATAGCTTATTTCAATATAAGCATACAAAATTAATAAAAAAAATACTCTTATAAATAGGTATTAAACTATCAAATACTGTGAAACAATAACTATTAAATAAGAATTTTAAGAGGAATTTATCACTTTAAAATGATTAGAAGATTGAGCAGCAATTTTTTTTGGTGCGGACTGAAACATATCAGATCGGTCTAAAATAGCATCCAATTCTTCATCAGTAAAAACTAAAATAAAAAGAATTAAAGTAAAATGTAAACAGCTGTAAGAAAAATTAGTTGAAATGTTAAACAAAAAATTAAATACTTACTAAATCCATTTGAATGTATTTTGTTATTGTAATCAGACGATTCTAATAATTGAATCAGTTCTTCAATGCCTGATATAGTTAATTTTGAAGTACCTGATTTAAATGTACCTGAAATAGTGTAAAACTGCATTATAATATTATTCGATTAAATTATTCTCAAATCATATAAATAGGTTGTGTCAATAAAAAGAAGTTAAACAAAATTAACAATTTCTTAAAAAATGTCTACTATATGAATATGTTTAACTATAGTTGAAATCACAATTGCTACAAATATGTATTTATTTTATTTATGTTTGAATCTGAAATTTTAAATATTATACTTAATAATTAATTCTAATAGCAATTGGATGAAAAATTAAAAAAAAAAAAAAACTGTGAAAAATTACCATCTAACCAATTAAAATTATTAAAGTGAATAAATTTTTTTTTTTTTCAAATAATTTTAATAGAAAACATAAAACACTTTTTAAAAATACTATAGAATAAATAATTAATATTTTTAAGAATTAGAGTGAATAAAAGTATATACAGTAGGTTTTACTATGTGTATTTTACACGTTAATATATATATTTATTTATTTTTTTTGTGTCTGTATAAACACAATTTCAACTAGAATGCTCCGATCACCATAACCATAGTTTCTGATAGAAAATACTATCTAGGTGATTTTGCGGGGGTAATTTTAAAAATGTTCAGAAAATTTTCTTAATAATTACAAAAACTTCACAAAAAAAAATTACAATTAAAAAAAGTTTTACCAGTTTTTGATAAAATAAAATTTTCTTTTGTGATGAAAAAACATTTTTCATTATGTCAATAAAATTATTTTGGTTAGACAAAAAGTTTAGAGAATATAATAAAAATTAGAGTTCAGTTAGAAAAATTTAGTTTACTTTAAAAAATAAATTTATGAGTGTTTGAATATGAAATTTTGCAGACTACAAAAATCTGCTGAATTTATAAAATTTTAAAATTTAATACTTAATAATTAGATACAATATTTTCATAAAATTTTATTTCTAATAAAAAAAAAATAAAAAATATCAGAAAATCACAGGTCATATAAGTGGCAGAAAAATTAATTTTGATGAAATCAGGTACATCAACTTGTTTTTGATAATATCAATAATAATATCAATATCAAAAATAAATTTTTGATGTAATATCTTACCACTACCAATAATTATTTTCTCCAATTTTCTCTTTGCACCAGCACGTGCTAGAATATTTTCATCAATGGTATTTTTAGTACAAAAACGGTAAACAACAACTGGTTTGTATTGTCCCATTCTATGACACCTATCTTGAGCTTGTAAATCAGATTGTGGATTCTGAAATAAATATTGATATAAATGTGATATTAATTTATTTTATGATACTCATATATTTTTATGTGATTGCACTAAATATATGTTTATATTATAAGATATTAACCAGAAGAATTTTTACAAAATATTTTATTTTTTTTTTCATATTTTGTGATTCAAAAAAACAGAACAATGTGCATAAACATCATGTAATATGTCCATAAGTGAGATTAGAGTAGAAAGGCTCAGATTCTCACATCAGAATACTCCCAGCTTCAAAAGTGTCATTAACTTGTATTTCTACACTTGGCATATTTTACATAAAAAAAGACATCTCAAATAACAACAAGGTTTGTTTGATATTTGTACATTTTGAACAGCATTTTATTTTAAAATAAAAATATAATGTCTTCTTTTTTAATATAATGGAAAATTTTAACTACTACCCAAAAATATGTAGGCTACTTGCACCTTTTGATTTGTGTATCTGTGTAAGCTATAGATGCAACATCAATATATTTAATAATATTTAAATTTTTAACTTGAGAACTTGCAAAATGTATACAATGCTGATAACCTTAGGAACTGAAGCTAAATAACTTTTTAAGTTTTTAAGAAGAACATACAATGTAAATTTTTTTTTAAATATAATTTGTTTTTCAATTTGTTCTGTTAAGGTCTTATTTCTTATTTATAATTTTTATTTTTATTAATACTGTAAACTCCGCTTTATTGGACATGAGTTATGTGTTATTTTATCTTAATAATCAGAAATTTCAAAAAAATTCATAAAAATTTGGTGAGAATTAATTTATTAATAATTAACCATTAATTATTAGTAAAATTAGATATCAAAAATTGTTTTCACAAATGTGGTTTCTCGGAAGTTATATATAAACAATTTTTTATCATCTGACTACTTACACAACACCAGCTATCTGAAATAAACTGAATTGCCTGGAATATATTTATCTTTTTACTAATATCTATTGCCATTAGTATTTGAAATAAATTGTTATAGATTTTTCTAAAATGTAGCTGTTCAGTGCCGCTTTGTATTTAACCTTTACATTTTGAATGACACTCATATTTTAAGAATGAATTAATAACATTAAATTTGGAGATAAAAATTCAAGTGTAATTTTTTTCAATAAGTTATTAAGATGAGCCGTATAGTTGTCCAAGAGGCATATAGTTTTTTATTTTTCCTAGTTCCATATCCCAGCACTGTAATCTTCTTCTTCTTCTTCTACTTTGCCTTCCTCCCAACTATTTGGGGTCGGCCACCCTTGTCCTACACCTCCACTTTACTCGGTCAATCACATCTCCTCTGCACACATGTCATTCTCCAAAGTCTCCAACCATCTCTTTTTTGGTCTTCCTCTTCCTCTTTTCCCTTCAACGTCCACCTTCATAACCACTCTTACTGCATTCGTTTCCTCTCGCCTCATCACATGCCCAAACCATCTCAGCCTATTTTCTCTCATCTTGTCCACAATTGGCGCTACACCAACACTACCTCTCACGTATTCATTCCTTATTCTATCTTCTCTTGTCACTCCACTCAACCATCTAAGCATTCTCATTTCCGCGACAATCATACTTTGTTCTATTCTCCTGTTATCCCAGCACTGTAATCATTCAATGAAAATACCTGATGTCATCCATACATTTTTGTTTACATATTACTCAACTGGAAATTTTTGTAAAGCACTTTGTTGAAAACAACAAGGTATTTTACTTTTTCCGATCACTATATTTTTTTTGTTGCCAATTTCATTTATGTTTACATAACGATGTATAATTATACTGTCCTTAGCTTTTTTTGATCGGGCTATTGATTCATGTTTAAAACAAAGAAAACCATATGGAGTTGAATTATAGTACAATTCTGTTTCATCTACAATGTAGATATCTTCAGGAGAAAATGTTGAAAGTTTTGTAAGTTTCCATTAGCACCATCTGCATTTGCATTTTCAGATCGTAGCATCAGCTTTTTCACCATGTGCTATTTTAAATTTGATATTGTGTCTTATTTTCCAAGATAATCAACCTTCAGTAGCTTTGAATTTGTTGTTAACAAGTTTTTTTTGCAAGGTTTTTGATTTTAGCTTATAATACTGAACCTGATACTTGAATGCCTCGGCTAGTAGCTAATGATAACCATTGAGTTAGTGCTTTGCTTACAACTGAATCTTTACTATCACGTTTTCTTTTCTGTGTTACAACTTGGCCAAAACCTTGTTCTCACAAAAATAGTTCTTTAAGTTTAATCCTCACAATTGTTTATTTTAGTATTCCTAACATTTCTGATAAATGACTGGTATTAAAACTCAGCGGTTGTAATTTGACTTTGTTACTGCATGTATCATATACAACTTAAAACTGATGTACTAAATATCATTTTATTTGTAACACATTTAAAAGCATGATAATAGTGACTAAAATAACATCAAGGAACAAATTATGTTGGATTATGGATCATAGTTTGTTATATAATCAATAAAAAAGTTCCAATTAACTGGTTTTATGTCTCAGATAAGTGATAAATATTTAGACTATAATCAGTATTTTGTTTTGATAATTGAAAAATTTGTCCTGATTAAGCGATTTTCCCAGTTATCTGATGTCTTTATTAAGGAAAGTCTACTGTATTTTAATTCTT
Source organism: Sipha maydis (assembly GCA_034509805.1). Classification (NCBI taxonomy): domain Eukaryota; kingdom Metazoa; phylum Arthropoda; class Insecta; order Hemiptera; family Aphididae; genus Sipha; species Sipha maydis. The sequence goes on along the minus strand of JASXSY010002273.1, from coordinate 70,488 downwards.
ATTTTGAAAATTCCAAAATGTTGACTAAACAACTCTTTTCTAAGCATTACCAAATTAATTAATAAATTAATTTATAACATAGAACCATTAAGATTTATAGAACTATCAACCAAGTTTACAATAATTTACTCTAATTAATTTAATATGACTGATGAAAACACATTAATATTTTATTTAACAAACTGATTATTTTAATTTTTATTGGAGAGTCTTTAAATTCAATTTTATAATATTTAATGTGTAAAAAAAATGATACGTACCCAATCACTATCAAATATTATAACAGTATCCGCAGCAGTTAAATTTAAACCAAGTCCACCAGCACGTGTTGAAATCATCATTAAAAAATAATCTGGATCATTGTTGAATGTGTTTATTGCATTCACTCTAGGCAAAATATTCATCGTACCATCTAATCTGGTAAATTTATAGTTACGTAAGATCAAAAATTCATGAATTATATCTAATATTTGAACCATTGTTGAAAATAAAAGCACCTTAAAAAATAAAAACGTATTTACAGAATCATAATACATTTATTATACATCATGTTAGCAAAAATAATTTTTAATAATCTTAAAATATTCAGTCTAGCGATAACATTCACCATGCACATGCTTTTATGTTCTCTGTTATCTATATTTTAATTATGCAAATTGTGTTTTCGTTTTCAATATATATCAAATTATGGTTTGTTCCGGTAAAAGCCCGCCTCGTACGCCTACGTCAGAAAGAATATTATCCAGTTCTTCTCCAAATTCTCCTCTTCACGAAGGGAAAAAGACCAAAACTTTCACCTCACTAAACCGTTTAACTGTTCTCGCTTCAATCGACACTAACAATGACTCTGTGTTTGATGTGGTGCCACTTTCCCGCGAAGTCACTCTTGTATCTTCATCTCTCCCATCTGACCAGATTGAGCCTCCGGCTCCATCTTTTTACATTAGGAACATCAATAACTTTTCAGCATTCGAGGATGTATTAATTAAGACCGTTGGTCCCAAGGGGTTTACATGTAAGTCTACTCCTTCATACTTAATTGTCCATCTCAATGGTCGGGAAAATTTTAATGTATTGGCAAATTATTAGATGGAAACTAACGCTAGTTTCATTACTTTTTTCGTCCTCGTTGCCAGCGTCCATTTAGGATCGTTATCAGAAACCTCCATCATTGACATTTCGTCTGCATTGTCGGAAAATGGACACATAGTGAGGCAAGTCCACAATATTAAAAAAAATAACCGTCCTATCCCAATATTTTTTGTCGATATCGAACTCAATGTTAATAATAAACATAACTACAACATCTTTTTATTACTAAACACGAAAGTAGTGATTGAAAAACCGAACAAAACAATATACGGTCCACCGCAATGTTTCAATTGTCAAGACTATGACTCATAAATTTACAGGGATTAATGGCACTTTCAAGGACAAGAAATATTTTTGTATGACATTCTAAGCCATTATTTTCCTTCAGTTGAATAAGGATAAATAATTTGATATGATGAAAAAAATCACGTGTATTTTAAATGTAAAAATTCTACGCATTACAGTGAATGATTAGTATGGATTAAGAAAGTTTACATTCAGCTCAACATTTTAATTTTTTCATTTAGAAAACTAATAAAGCAGTACAATAGATATTTGAACATCAGAAAATAAAAAGCTCCCTAATAAATGTACATAAATTAATTTAAATTGATCTTTTGTTGTATAATTATACATTTAATATGTTTTATGAATATTTATATAATTAATTGAGCATTATAATCAAGTATCTAAATTATATATAATATCAACAAATTTATAATTTACCTTATGACCAAGGGTTTTTAATTTTGTTAACATAGCATCCAAAACTTGAAATTTTCCACTAACTTTAACAATATTCTCATCAACAAGAATATTTTTTGTTCCAGGAATTAAGGGCATATGAACAAGATATGGATGATTAGCAATTTTTTTTAATTGAATCATAGGTTTATTCATAACTAATGTGATGGCAGTTTTTTCAGTTTCAATCCTGGAATAAAATTTAATATATTTATAATGTATTTGAAATTTAAACATTTTTTTAATTATTTTATTTTACAGTATTTTTTATAACTCAATTATTATTTTTCTATTTATTATATTTATTTAAAATTATAAATATGAATGAATATTTTTAGTATTTAAATTTGGTCTTTAACTGTAAAAATTTAAATCAAAACTAAATAAAAATGTTCAATGATTTTAAATATAAATATAAAATTATATACATTTAAATATAATTTGATCTATTTATTTTACTACAGGTAGCAAAAATTAAATAAAAAATTCTTGTATTATTTTAAAACACTAAAATATATTTATAATGTACAAAAGATTAAAATCTAGAATATTGTTTAATATTTTTAGTGATATAGTAGTTGAATACATACTCTGGTTCTTGTACTGTTTTAATAGCAAAGAGATCAGTATATTTTTCAATACATTCTACACATCTCCTTTTAGGCTTTCCTTGTACTATGTCAGATTCCTAAAAAAAAAAAAAAACCTATCTTTATGTAATTCTTAATAGATTATAAAAAGTGTTAGTAGTCTGTTAGTTATAAAAATTAGATACATAAATTCTGTCATTGAAGAACTTCTCTTGAATACTAATTATGATCTAAATATTCTCCACATTATATTATAATATTTGCTTATAATATATATATTACAAACTGCTAATTAATAATTTGAATACAGAAAAACTAGAAAAAAGTAGATACTTTTTTTTTTAAAACACAATTATTTATTTATAATTGGAAAAGTATAATAATAATCATGTAGGTATAATTTTCCAATATTTGGTGGAAAGTGGATATAGATTACTTATATCAGTGGCGTATTTACAATTTTTGATTAGGGGGGGTGTCATATCATAATACTATCGTACAATGGTTTTATTAAAAGTTTTAAACTAAATAGTTTAATATAAAAATAAATAAATAATACTCAATTAAATGTTACATTTTTTTCTCTTTATTATTATAATTTACAAAATAATCCTACTATAATTATTATTATAATATTTAAATATTTAAAATTTAAGGTCTCCAGACGCATTCAATGATTCTTTGGGGGGGAAACCCCAGCCCCCCCCCCTCACCATAAATACGCCACTGACCTATATTAAGTTAAACAATTCTAGCAAATGTCCAACCATTCAATTTTAATATTAAATTTTATTTGGTGATACAATTTTAAATAAATATGAACTTCTATTCAGAAATTAATAAAAATTATTCAAGTAAAAATCTTAATTTAAAAACTCAAAATTAAATAAATATGAACAAATTAGATTATTGAATAAATTACACATATTATATAAATATCTAATAATTAAATTTCTTTGATCCTCTGGAAAAGTATCTTCATTTCCAATTAGTTTATTTAATTAACTTATTTAACTATACATTTTATTTTCAATGAGGCCATTATTATGAATATAAAAATATAATATAAATATTAATAATAATTATTATTAGAAGGAAGTAATTAAAATTTATAATTTAATTTATTTTTCTTCCACTCTACAAGTTAATATTAAATACATAAATATTAGTAGTAAACATTTGAATTTGATGTAAACTTTTGAAAATTAAATTATTGAAAAATTCACAATGTAGAGATTTAACTTATTTTAATTAAATACATAACTTTAGGAATTATAGAGAAATAAAGTTTTTGGAAAATACACATTACATTTAAATTGCATAAAAAATATTTAACAGCTAATTTTCTTTTAAATATATGCTAAATAATAATAGCTATTGATAAAATGCTTCTTCTATTTTATACCTAAACCAGTATTTATTATTTTTAAATTACCTGCTTTATAAATAAAATTATTTTACCATTTTTTAATTTTATAAAATTATTTATTATTTATATTCAAGTACTTAATTAACAAATCATAATAATTAATTAATGAAATGAAATAATTGTACCAACCAAAATATAACAGAATATTATAAAAACCATATTACCTCTTCCTTCTTTAGAAGTATATCTAATTGTTTATTTAATGTTGCTTTATATAATTTTTGTTGTACTTCTGTGAGGGGAGCATAAATAATAACTTCTTTTTTTGGTGGCAAGTTTAAATCTGTTTCTATTTTTTCCCGTCTTAAAATAAATGGCTTTAGTATCTATAAACATAAAATATTAATATAAATCCTTAATTATTGTAAAAATATTTAACTTTATATGATTTCACAAATAATGAATATTAAATAATTAGTTTATAAAAGTTTTTATCACGTAATACATGTTTTTCTATAAACTTTAAATAAAAATAAAATAATAAATATATTATAAAATACCAACAGTTTTTCCTTCTATAAATTAGATGAAGTACTTGCAATTAAATATAAAAATATTTATTATGCAACATTTTTGAAAATATTTATAATTTAGAGATTTTAGAACTAAATGTATATTTTTTGTTCAGTTTTATGAATAATATATATTATACATGAGATTTAATTCTTATTGGATATAATACTCATTACTTATTAGTTATTATTACAAAATAATGAATAATAGACTCTAATCTTGATGGCTTAATATATTTTTAAAGATTAATATGCATTTATATTATTTTATGTAATAGCTATGAAGATAGGGAACTGAGGTAATTGGAGTAATAATATCATAATTATATATTTGTATAGTCATTAATACATAAATTAAATATTACACAACATAAAAATTACAAGTAAACTTCAAATTAAATTGATCTACCTTTAATATGATATTTAAGATTTCGTCTTTTTTAGCCAAATTAGCAATTTCATCATTGGAGCCAAAAAAATCTTCAACTAAAAACCAAGAATTGAAATCTTCTAATTTACTGAATATTTTTGGCATCAATAAATTTAATAATGACCATAATTCAGACATATCATTTTGAATGGGTGTTCCAGTAAGTATGAGTTTATTGGTACCATCAAGTTTGCGCATACAGCTAAATTATATTAAACATTTTTGTTACATTTTGATTAAGTTAATACAATTAAAAACTGAAACAATATATTATACATACTTGGAAATTAAAGCATTAATGTTTTTCAACTTTTGTCCTTCATCAATTGTTATATACATCCATTTGATACTTTTCAAAAAGTTTATATCAAAACGAAGAACTTCATAGGTAGTAATAATAACTGGAAAACAGTCAAAATTTTTTACTTTAGAAGTTTCCTTAAATTTAGATCGTAATTGAAGGCGTTCTTTTTCTGGGCCATGGTATAGTAATGTTGGTATCTAAGAAGATTATATAATGAAAAAAATAATAATAAATATAATTAATAATTAGATAAATAATATAATTATTTCAAAGACTAAATTTTATTATTTACTTCAGGAGAAAATTTAGAAAATTCCAACAACCAGTTGGGAACAGTAGAGAGTGGTGCAACTACAAGAAATGGTCCACCAATTCCCATTTCTATAAGAAAACAGTAAAAAGCTATGGTTTGTATAGTTTTCCCAAGTCCCATTTCATCAGCTAAAATTCCATTTAAACCATTTTCAAACAAAGTCTAAAAACAATATAATGCAATTATTTTAATTAATACCTAATTAAAATACAAGTTAAAATACGCAATAATATTAATTTATAAATAAAAAATATTAATTTAATTTAAACTATTTACTCTTATCCATAAAAGACCTTCAATCTGATGGGCTTTAAGATGTCCTTTAAATAACTTTGGTTGTTGAAATAAACTTAAATAATTCTCTTCTTCGTTATCATTCTAAATATAAATTAAATTTTTAAATTTAAATAAATAAATAAACAATTTTAAAGTAAAAATTAATTAAATAACTATTTTCTATAATCTTGCTAAAAAAAAAAAGAAAGTAACATTTTTGGCAAGTATACAACTATTTAAACAATCAATTTTACAACATAATTTATCCATTCGACTTTATTTAAATTTAATAGTATATATATATATCAATTATTACTTTATTATGACCAAAATCTATTTTAAAAAGTTCTTTTAGCCCCTTTTTATTTATGTAGGCCGCCATACCATAAATTCGCTATTATACAAAATATTAATTATTCTATAGACATAATTTTTTTCTTTTTTCAATTATTTTTTTTTCTTTTTTTTTTATTAAGAACTGCAGTAAACACGTTTCAGCTCGACAATTATTTACTGAAACAGAGTTTATGAGATAAGATACAATTAAGACCCGATGTGCGGTACAAAACATTATACGATTAAAATAAATTAACTGATAGTACATTACATAATAGAACAGATATATAAGGAGAATATTACACAGTGAAAATATAGATAATAGTAAATATTTATATGATGGGAATATCAAGACTGCGTTCAGAATGAGCATGAGTAAAGTCAATTATTGATTGTGTTGGTTGTTTAATTGTTTTAGGAAGGAGTGAATTAAAAGTTGCAGTGAGAAGGGAGATTAGAGGGCTAATAATGGAATTAAGATTAAGAAATGAAATTAGATAAAATATTGGAAATATGGGTGAGTGAAGAATTGTTTTTGTTTTTTGTTACTTCAGCATATGATTTGTTTTTGAACGGGGGTTGAGTGACCGGCGTCTTGACAGTTGGAACATCTAGGAGTACATTTTTTGAGATGATAGTGTTGGTTGTTTTTGAAGAGGAGCGTTTTTTATTTTGGATATTGATAAGCAGGGCAGCCCTTATAATTTGCCGTATGGGCACCAGAGAATAAGGCACATTTTGCGGGTAATTCATGAGATTTAGTGTAATTTGCGGTGAGATGAGTTTCACTGCATATGACGCAGCGAGGAGTGTGTCTGTAATAATGCCTGGTATGACCATACTGCTAGCATTTTATGCATTGGGGAGGAGAGCAGGATTTCCTGGGTTTTTCTACCGTAATTATGAAGTTTAATATTTTGGTTAAATTAAAGATGTTTTGACTGAATTCAATTGGCTTGAGGTTCACTGAGAACAGTGATAGGGGCCTTTTTGTAAAACGATTTTGTATTGGGTAAACACTTTTTTTTATTTTTATTTGAAAACAATTTATATTTACAATCTGTATTTACATGTTATACAATAAGTAAATTGGATAGTTTTTACAATGACGGGAAGGGGAAGTCGCCCATTAGCGGCACCCCAGAGGAAAATGGTTTAAGGAGAGAGTAGGTCCCTACACCAGTTCATTTTGAGGCGCCTGGGTGGGTTTATTGGAATTTGTTTTGATGAAAGATTAGTGATTATAGGACTTGTGTGAGCATTGAAAGTTTTATGTGTCTTATAAGTTTTATAAGTGAGTTTAGCAAGATTGTTTAAAGTTGTTTAAATTGTTTTAAGTTGGAATGCAAATGTCCATATGTAGTGAGTCATTAGTGATGTACCAAGAAGCGCCTGTTAATAATCGTTGACAAATGGATTGAAAACCCTGTATTGTTCTGGTGTTGGACAGTTTCGCTGAGCCCCAAAGTTGGATACTATAGTACCAGATGGGTCTTAGAAGAGCCATGTAGATTGTATGTTTTGTTTTGAGGGACAGCTTGGAGCGGAGAAGAGGTCTGAGAAGGTGAAGTCTTGAATTGAAAGCTTTGCCTTTGCTTTTTAGATGAGGGGCCCAAGTGAGGCGTTTGTCAAGTGTAAGTCCCAGGTATTTAGTTTGTTTGGAAGAGGGTATTTGTGTATTATCAATAAACGTTGGAGGACATTCCAAGGAGCGTAGGGTGAAGGTGACTTGAGAAGATTTAGCTGGGTTGACGTTGATTTTCCAGTTGTGAAACCAAATGTTTAGCTCGGATAAGTGGTTTTGGATTTTTTGAGTGGCTTCGTTAGGATCGTTGTCGATAGCGAGAATAGCAGAGTTGTCCGCAAATGTGCCTAGTAGAGTGTTTGGATTTAAAGGTAAGTCACTGGTAAATACATTGAAAAGGAAAGGGGCTTAATCGCTGTCTTGGGGAACACCTGCTATCGCTATTTGAGAGTGAGAAAAAATTTGGCTAAAATGCACTTTACCACGCCCCTCACGAATTTTAAAATTTTTTTTTTTAAAGACGTGTTTTTCAACGCTGATTTTGAAACTGTATGAATTTTTGTGCGGAAACCATTATTTTGGAAGTTATAGCCTTCCAAAGTTTGCGATTTTACGTTTACACGCATGCGCGCAACACTACTTTAATGCAGCGCGGAGGTACTTGAGTTTGGCAAACAGAGCCATTATACACTTATTGTACTTCAACTGGCCATCAAGCCAGGCGATTCGAGCCGACAGGTGCTCGTTACCCGACTAGTAATTACCCTGTGACCTACTTAAGGTGGTGTTGCATAGCAAGTCGAGGGATATTTTCGATTTGTGGAGCGGAGCGATAGCGCCGAGGAGTGCAGCAACGATTGCTGCAAACTGTGTAATCACTGCCCATACTATGATGCCCATACAGGCGAAGGGAGCCACTATACACTTACTATACTTTAACTGGCCATCAAGCCTGGTGCCTTAGTGCGTTGCCTATCTACCTGATATAATTATCATCAAGATAATCAAGTAGTGGTGTTGCACGCATGCGTATAAACGTAAAATCGCAAACTTTCGCTATAATTTCCAAAATAATGGTTTCCGCACAAAAATTCAAACAGTATCGAAATCAGCGATGAAAAACACGTCTTTTAAAAAAAAAAATTTGGAAATTCATGAGGGGCGTGGTAAAGTGCATTTGTTCCAAAAGTTTAAAAAATTTAAAAAATTGAAGCTTAATAAATTCACCTCAAAATAGTAGTTATTATTAAATTATATTGTTCAACTTTCTAGGCATTGCAAAAAAAAATATTAAAAAAGATCATTAGTACTACAAGATTTTACACTAATTGGTGCTTTTGTAATATTATATTATTTAATAAAAACTAAGTTAAATATTTACTTCAAACTTATCAGAATTCATTTTTTTACTTGGCACTTTTCCTTTTAATTTATTAGCTTTTTCTTGTTCTTTCCTATAAATTTATAAAAATTAGCCTAACAATATAAATTTACATAGTAAATTAACTTTTCCTTAATTATTCACTTATTATAATAATAAATATATTAATAATCACTTACTTGATAATTTGAAGTTTACATTTTTTTAATCGAGTTTCAAAAACATTGGTTAATTTTGTACTATTTTCTAAAAGTGTAAGTAAATTTTGAAATCTTTCTTTCCTTTGTTTTTCATTCAAATCATTTATCTAATTAACAATAAAAAAATCTTTTAAGTATAAAATTTTTTAAGAATAGCATTAAAAAATAATTAAATGAGTTATTTAGTTAATCTTATATTTTTTCTTAATAATATGATTGATGAAAAATTAATATTTTTTAAATAGTATTAAGTATTTTATACATTAATTAAATATAAATTAAAAAAATAAAACGAACTTATTTTAATATTCTAAAATATAGCAATATAGTTGATTCAACATTTCATATTATTTTTTGAAAAATTTCAAAATTTACCATAGTCTTTTTATCTTCTACTGAATGTTCTTCTTTTAAACGCTGTTCTTCTAATAATATTTCCTTTGGAAAAAAATCTTCTAAAAATTTAAATAAATATATTATGTATTAGATTTAAAACATGAATTAACAAGAACTGTTTTACACAAAAACACAGCTTTTTATAAACATCTAATTGAAAAGCATTTAAATATTAATGAAATCCATATACATTTAAATAAAAGTTAATTATTTTAAATATATTTAAATAGATACTTATTAGTTAACCTAAAAAATAAAAATATCTTAATTCAAAATAAAATTCATTTTTAATATATAAATTTTCTAATTTTTTTTAAACTTAGGTACCTTAGATATAAATTTTTAATAATTAAAATAAAAATATTTAAAAGCTAAGAAAAATTTGTTATGTAAATTTGGATGATTTTTGAAAATGAAAATTCTATAAACATAAAGATAATTATAATAATTTGTATTACATTATCTTGTGCTTAAACTAGCACAACACAAGATTAATAATGTAATCAACTACATTAGAAATGTATTTGAGTTTACAAAAATTAAAATTTTAGTAATAATAGATTTAAAACAATCTTGTTGCAATTAATAAATTTCTTCGATATAATTTTTCCTGATTTAGAAATCACTAAATACTAGTTCACAGTAAATAATAATTTTTTTTCAACTATTAATTTTATAATGTGTATTATATTTAATTAACTATAAATATTTTTTACCATTATTTATGTCATTTTGACTATTTGAATAAGACATGTTGCTCAAAATATTTTCTTGGTTCATGTTGCAATTTCTGAAATAAAAATAATTTATATAAAAAGAAAGGAACTAATGAGGTATTGTAGGCAGAACTGTTTGAAGCTGTATGACACAATGATATTAATGTTTAATAACAACTATAAATGTACTGCAATAATAATAAAACCCAACGATAGTTAATATGGAATACTTAAATATATATTAGAAACAAATTTACTTTAACAAAATAATAATCAATAGGTAACAATAAAAGGTATAAGTAAATTCCTAGTATATAAGTTATTATTTAACATAATAAAAATTGTGTTATGGTTTTGAAAAATTTAATGTATCGTTTGTAAAAAGTGGTTACTAAAATAATATCTTTTTATGTTGTAATGGTATTAAAAGAATAATTTTCTAAGCTTTACAAATTAAAATTATAAAATAAAAATAAAAAAGTGGAACAGGTAAATCAGCCGCTTTACAACTGCCTTTTGGACTAATCAAAAACAGCATAATTAATAACTAATAAAATTCACAGTTACAAAGCAAGACAGATCAGGTAGGTACTTACATTAATTTTAATATTTTGAAATTCCAGATTTCCAATTCAGGCAAAGTGGCATATGAATGTTTAATTTTTGGAGATTTCACACTATATAAGCCTCAAATCCAGTAGAATCTTCGAAGCGAATGGAAAAATTATAGTTTTTAAGAAAATTGTCGGTCAAAAATACGCTACTGGTTGTAGTTGCTAGCTTTTGTTACGCAATTCTGTAACGGAACAAAAAATGAAATTCAATGGATTTAAAATTCCAATTATCAACCATACGGATATAGGTAAGAGGAAATAATTCGGAATTCTAAACATGGAATGAATAAAACGAAAATCAGTTTTGGTTCTCAAGAATTGGAGGGAAACTGAGAGATGGAATCCAAAATTCGTTATCATTGATTTAATTTGAATGATAACGCTACAGAGATGTGGGTCGGTAAGTAAAATGGTTACGGTTAGAACCCTAGAATTGTATGTCAAATGGTTTGTACCGCCGACGACCAACGTTGGCGCACGACGCTACAACCATTGATTATATATACTATATACTAGTATATATAATCAATGCTACAACTTATGTTTCTACCATGATTTAAGATAGTATGGTTGCCCATCGATTATAGTCATCGAGATAAAGAATACACTGGAGCGCGCGCTCGTATACCCGCACAAATAAATAAAACGAGCAGTCGGGCGGCGTCGATTCAAACGCTATCCCCACCACCGTACGGCAAGAAAAATATTATTACGTATGCCGTACACAGGAAACATTCGAAGAATTCACTTTTTTTGTTGTTGCTATAAATGCAATTTTAACCTAATACTTATTGGACATTACCTACTTAATCGACATTTAAATAATAAAAATAATAATTCATATATTTATAATATTATTAAAAACAACAAAGTGTATCACAGAAATGGTACGCGACAGTTCACTTCTTATTTTGTGTACCTTCACATTATAATATTATGGCTAGTCGCTAGTTAGATTATTAAAACATTGTTATGTATAATATGAACCATGTCAAAAAAAAAAAATAATGTATTATACACAAATAGTATAACAGAGAACAATAATTTATACTTATAGATTTTTAAACAAAATAACTTTTGTAAGTTTATGTCTGAGGGAAGAATGATTTTTGAAAACTTCACACATATTAAATTGCTTTTCATAATGTTTCATTTGAATATTGATAAATTTTTGACAAATTAATGTAAATAATGAATATTCATGACTATGTGAGCCAAATTCAACATCAATAGGATGCGAGTTCGCAAAAAAAAAATAAACTATTTTTATTCAATATACTATATTTATACTATACTCGTATTTCTTTGGAGATTTTTTTCCCTTATAACCACAGATTGAAAAGATTTTTCAAGTTGTTGTACAATTAATGAAACAGCCTTAGAAGTTATTATTAATTTACCTCTATTTACTGAAGTTATAAAAAATGAATTTTTACTGTATTCGTAGTCTAGACAATTTTCTAAAAGTAGCTGAACACAATTGTTTTAATAATACTTCTCACAATATAACCACCAATATAATCTAATATATCTTTAACATAATAACCCAAATCAACATTATCAAGATGAATCAAATATTTTTCAAGCTCATTATTATCAGGAGTTTTATTTGTATCAGAAAAATTGCGTTTTTCAGATCGGAATTCTATTACATCACCTTCAGAGTAATCAAAATTTCCAGATTCAACAGTTATATTTTTGGTGAATAATAATTGCCGAAGCGTATTTTTAAATTGAACTGCATTTGGGTTGTCGAGCCACCTCTTGCTCTTATGCATCTAAAAAAAAGTTCTAAATGATCCTGGGACATTTTATAAGTCAGTACAAATTTTAATGGGATTTGAAGTTTATTTAATAATTGATATGCTACACTTAAGGTACTTTCCATAGTGATAATAAAACCAAGAACATTTTTCTACCCCCTAATATAATTGGAACGTCTTATATTTTTAAACTTTTAAAGTAACTTGTCGTTTCATCGAATATAGCTTTGATTGAGTTGACGTTTCCCGAATTTATTGGACTTTTAAAACCTTTAGAAAAAGGTGAAAAAGGATGAAACTGTACAGAACTACGTACATCACCCCAGCCCAACCATATTGGAATTTTTGAAAATTTACTTCACCAAGATTTAGTATGAAATTTGTATGAATTTGTACGACCATTTTCAGAATTTGTACGATCTTAGTTTTTCCGTTATCGAACAAAACTATAGGTTGGGCTGGGGTGACGTCACCCCAGCCCAACCTAAAGTGATATTTTAACGTTTTCGATTTTTTTTCAATGCCATATTTTAGTACGTAATTTGTATGAATTTGTACGACCATTTTCAGAATTTGTACTATTTTAGTTTTCCCGTTATCTTACAAAAACCATAGGTCGGGCTGGAGTGACTGGAGTGACGTCACCCCAGCCCAACCTAAAGGGAAATTTTAACGTTTTCGATTTTTTTTCAATGCCATATTTTAGTACGTAATTTGTATGAATTTGTACGACAATTTTCAGAATTTGTGCGATAATACTTCGGCGGTGATTTCATTAAGTTTGAAAACGCCGTGACCCCTGCCCCAACATAAGAGAAATTTCAGCGTTTTTGATTTTTCGTAGCTTTTATCCTTTAAGTCCGGTAGAAATTTTTTTAAAAATTTTTGAAGAGTAGCTTATAGATAACCTAGTGTTAAAATTTTGAACCTTAAGTATGAACAGAAAAAATTTTATGAATTTTTATCTACAAAATAACTTGCAAATTATCGTGATTTTTACACATTTTATACAAATTTGAGCATTAACGGCTTATAAAAAAAATTTGAGTAAACCGATCACCGATATTTTTTAGTTACGATAAGTTTAACTTATTATAAACCTTGTATTAAATTTTCAAGAGTTTTTGGTCTGCCAATTAAATTTTATAGATGTTTAAAAACAAAAATTTTACAAAAATCGAAAATTTAAATGCTTAAATAAGTCAAAATACTTTGAAAACTTAACCATGTATAGAAAACGTAAGTATAAAGATTTGGTGAAAATTTCAAGTTGTTGCGATTTTTGGTTTTTGAGTTAGAGTAAAACTCTCTCTTTAAATTTAAGTATAGCACTTATAATGTCATCAGGACGGATCTTGGGTTTTCGGCTTCTCATTTTAAATTTTTAACAAATGAAAAAATGGAATAAAATATTAAAACAAGAATAAATACTAAATAATTGTATTAAAAATCACTACTTGGAAGTGCTTAACATAAAATTATTTAGATATTACACACTCGTAGTCAAGACAGTCACGACTAAAATGAAAATGATTATCAAAATTATTACTTTTGCGTTCTTTTAACGCCAAAAATAGTAAACGTGTTACAATTAGTATCAAAATATATATATATATATATATATATACTATGATATGAAACTGTCTATTGTTAAAATAAGTTATTTTGTGAAAATAATATAATATTTAATGATTGTATAGAATTTAACAATAGTAATAACAATGATAATAATAATGCCCAATATTAATTAATCGCTTTGGAAAATATTAAACACAATCATAATATAAATAACGTATCATTAATAATAATTTAATAATATAATGTTTACCATACATTCATATATAAAGTATAACTTATATTTTGTATGTACTTATAAATATCACAATGTAGAGAAAATAAACTCATCTCTACACAAAAGTAGGTAATAATTAATAGCATATCCAATGGAAACTGTTATATTCAATGGAAGATTTTACATATATTGTACCATTAATGATTATGAAATATTGCACAGATATGACAGATAAACTCACTTTAATAAAAATATATATGGTTATTTCAAATTTAAACGCGATTCATAAAAATACAGCCACGAAAAATCAAAAACGCTGAAATTTCCCTTATGTTGGGGCAGGGGTCATGGCGTTTTCAAACTTAATGAAATCACCGCCGAAGTATTATCGCACAAATTCTGAAAATGGTCGTACAAATTCATACAAATTACGTACTAAAATATGGCATTGAAAAAAAACCGAAAACGCTAAAATTTCACTTTAGGTTGGGCTGGGGTGACGTCACTCCAGCCCGACCTATGGTTTTTGTTAGATAACGAGAAAACTAAAATAGTACAAATTCTGAAAATGGTCGTACAAATTCATACAAATTTCATACTAAATCTTGGTGAAGTAAATTTTCAAAAATTCCAATATGGTTGGGCTGGGGTGATGTACGTTACAGAACTGCCTTTTGTCTATCTATTGGTACAACCAAAAGCCGAACACGAAATTATCATTTTGGCTTTAAATAGTAAGAAAAATAATACAAAAAATAAAAATTATTTTCAACAAAAAAAGCCCGTCACAAATAAGAATAAATATATATTTAAATATATTTGAATAACTCAAATAAGCACTCATTTAAACCACAGAAAAGTTAATAAACCACAACTACAAACGTACAAATAATAGTTTTTTGCCGTACGGTGGTGGGGATGATTATTATCACGGCGGCTTGTTTTTTGTTTAGGAGTGCGCGCTCCAGTGTATTCTTTATCTCGATGACTATAGTAAAATGGCTTATCACACGATCCCCAATATGAAACTAGAAATCAGCTGCTTTTAAGAACGTAGCGCTTATAGCGGAGAAAATAAATACTATGAGGACTGATTTCACCCGCCTAAAAGTGAAAAATATAAATAAAATAATGCTTTAAACAAGAATTAAATAATGCTTTATCATAAGATATTTTTAAACGGAGACTTAATTTAATAACATAGTTTAGATTATTTGTGTATATTATATAATAAAAATGGTTTGTTGTGTACCTTTGTGTCCTTATAAGGACTTAAAAATTAGTTTATTTGGTGTTCTTAAAACTTCTCCTTTAAGGGATGAATGGGAAAAAGTTTTAAATGTTAGTTTTAAAACTAATTCTAAAGTAATTAATTAAGCCTCCTAAAAGTGGGAATTGCATGATATTTGAAGGTAAATTCTTTATACCTATTGAAATTCCAAGTAAAAACTAACTAAATAAGCTAATATAGTAATATATGTACCCATTATATAAATAAATATTTTTTAGATAACGCTCCTATTATAATTTAAAACTGATTTAAAACAAATTACAAAAGATCCAGCTAATATTTCAATAAGAGAAGAAAAAATAGAGAAGCTAATTGAAAACTATTTCAAAAGAAGGATGCTGGGATTTTGATGACGTTTTTCTAGAACATGATTATTCTTATTCTACTGTTTTTGACTGTGGTATATTATTTAGCTGGGTATGATTTTTTATATCATTAATAAAACAATTTATATTAAATTATTTATAATTATTTATTAACATAGTACTTACATATAATTTAATTTATCAGATATATGGCCAAGCGATTAACATTGAAGACTAAATGCCAAGTATGTGCATCTAGCTTCAAAAACCTCAACATAACAACATATGGCACTAATGCAGATTTAATAATGGCTAAAAGTAGAGGATATCTTTCTCGTCCTAATAGCAATCTTTTCACAATAATTAAATCGTTAGAATTATCTTTTAATAAATTTAAGGACTCTCCAAATGTATTTGAAGCTTTTGAAGATTTTTTTAAAAAAAAAATATCTTTTAAATTTATTTGTGAAGGACACAAAAAAACTATATTACCAGATATGTATACACATTACATTATGAGAATGTGGCAATACACATATGTCCAAAATCAAAATAATAAAAAATTAAACACAACAAAAAAGAAATTGTCAAAATTAGTGACCATTTAGTTATTTATGTTGATTATATATTTTTGTTAACTTTATTATTATTTGTAATTATTTTATTTGAAAATACATAAACTTATAAAACCAACTTACCATATTATAAGCATATCAAATGTATTAATTAATATTATATTATACGATTGTCTTTTAATATTTAAAACTATTTAATAATAAATAAATATATAATATAATATATTAATAATAATATAATTAATATAAATATATAATAAATTGTATCAACAATACATACATTTTTGTCTACGATTTAAATAGTAACAATAGTTACACTGTTTAGTATTTTGTCCACATGGAGCACTGCTATAATAAATAAAGTGAGATTCACTTAATGGTCCTTCTTATCTCAAGTCGATGGGCAACCATATTATCTTAAATCATGGTTTCAACTACAAATTAAGATATACAGGATGCCGAACGACAGCCCGTTATCAGTATATTTGCGAAGTCTAAAGTTTCCAGGTTCCCAAAGTAACTTATGGTGCCGAAATGGTTACAGTGGCGAAATCCCTAACTAATTTTGTATGATTACGACTATCAAGTATGATAACAAACATAATCACATATTCACATAAGTAAAATATTAATTATTAAGATGGTATATACAAGACATATTTCTCAAAAATTGAATAATATTATAATATTATAATAGGTACAATAAAAGTTTTCTTTGATATAATAACAATTCTTTTAATAGGTATATAAAATACTTTGTTATTTATTTTATCTTAATTCGTGGTTTTAAGTACTAGTGTCATAACATTCAATTATGTATAATAATTTGTATTATAATCGTTTAAATAAGTAAAATAAGTTGATTTAATACAAGAATGATGATATTACATTGTATACTATGGATAGTTAACTTAGCACCAAATATCTTATTAACTCTATTTTTATTCGTTTTTATGCCAAATACCAAAATTAAATATTAGTCAATTTATCAAAGTTTATAGCTTTATTTACATCTATTCATTATCATTCATAATATTCATAATGCATTTTATGATCTAATATATTACAAATCCAACATTAATACAATTTCATAAAAGTGGCGGGAAATTAACATGATGATAATTTTGGGCTTGGGTCAGTTCTCCTCATTGATAAGCAATAAAAATCAAATTTCCAAATTCATTGATGCCAACGTTGAAAAAAAAAATTCTCACAACAAAATTCCTGAATTTCAAATTTATTTATTTTCAAAATCAAATTTATTTATTTTCAAATTCAAATTTGAAAACCAATATTTTTGAAAAAATTAAAAACAGGTCTGTTGAATTATTCCATTTATGAATGGTCACAAAATATTATTACTTGAATTTAATAATTGTAATAAATTACATACGAGGTAAAAATAAATGATTGCCGTCTTCTAAATTTCAAAACCTCTATAAGGAAACAGCAACGGTGATCGAGCAGTCGCGGAGTGTCGCGGCTAACGACAAGTTTTTATTTAAAAGAAAATTGTGGTTTATTGTGAGACTTTGAAGTTATTATTATCTAATTTGGTTTTAAACTATAAAATATTAATTTTTCATTTTTTTCCTAGTAAATCGGGAGTATCAAATCCTAGTGTGTGTGCTGAAGCATTTATGGCGATAAAACACTTTTGTAAAGTAACAAGATGTTTCTGTACTTACTTTCTCATCCAGTACTCGTTATTGTGGTCAGTTGAGAATGAGTACAATTTGGTCTAGGTTAAAGAGATCTCACCCTCGAACATCTAGTACTCGTTATTGTGGTCAAATAAATTTTAACCAAAGTTCAAGTTTTAAAAATTGATGATATAGTATGTCTAGTATACAATCAGTAAATGTTATACACTATACAGTATGTATATTTAAACTTGCCATAGTCTATGTGGATAGTATAGTAATTATCAATTAATATAAAGATATACAATATTAGAACTAAATTTATATTTCATGATTGTTATGTACTTTGTTACGTTTTGGAATCTATGTAACAACTATATAAATGTTGTTTATACATGACACTGTAATAATAACTCTTGAATTTGAGATTTAATTATAAAAAGAACCGGATGGGCCTCGCTCTGCTGTACAGTTAGGGGTGGAGTGCACCTCGCTTATAGGATAGGTCATTATTATAATAGATTTGTTTAATTTGAATGTAATGATAGATATCATTGTATACGAATAACGATTCTGAACGGAGTTCATATGTTAGTCTAGAATATAATACAATGTTATTTATAAATATTATATAAGTATATTTTATTTTTAAACGAAAAATTTAGAAAAACCGAAAATTTTAATTGTCTATAAATAAGTCAAAATATGTCAAAATACTTTGAAATTTTAACCATGTATAGAAAACGTCAATATAAAGATTTAATGATAATTTCAAGTTGTTGCGGTTTTTCATTTTTGAGTTAGGGCATTTTAAAAAAACCGATATCATTTGTCAGTCTAGAACATTCTACATTATATTATATTTTACATGTAATTTTATGTCAATATTCGATGTTCAAACGCTTATAAAAAAAAATTGTGCCTATGGATTTTAATAATTTTTGAATGACATTAAGAACTACTTCTGTGGAATCTTCGATTAAATTTTCAAGTATTTTGTAGAAGCCAAATTTTTTTTATCACCGATTATAAAAATAAAATGTAAAAAAATCGAATATTTTAAATGACTATAAGTGGCTTAAAAATCAATATAATATTTTGAAAAAAATATTGCATAAAAGAAATACCAATCTTAACAGCTGGTAGAAATTTCAAAAATCTGCGACTTATACTTTTTGAATTATAACAAATATTTAAAATCGTCTGAGAATAAATCGCTATTTTATGCAATTTCGTAAATATTTAAATTTCAAACAGTCATACAATTTTTTCCTCTTAGTCCGGTAGAAATTTTTTTAAAGATTTTTGAAGAGTAGCTCATAGATAACCTAGTGTTAAAATTTTGAACCTTAAGTATGAACAAAAAAAATTTTATGAATTTTTATCTACAAAATAACTTGCAAATTATCGTGATTTTTACACATTTTATACAAATTTGAGAATTAAGGGCTTATAAAAAAAAATTGAGTTAACCGATCACCGATATTTTTTAGTTACGATAAGTTTAACTTATTATAAACCTAGTATACAATTTTCAAGAGTTTTCGCTCAATCAATTAAATTTTATAGATGTTTAAAAACAAAAATTTAACAAAAATCGAAAATTTAAATTGTCTATAAATAAGTCAAAATATGTCAAAATACTTTGAAATCTTAACCATGTATAGAGAACGTCAATATAAAGATTTGGTGAAAATTTCAAGTTGTTGCGGTTTTTCATTTTTGAGTTAGAGCATTTTAAAAAAAACCGATATCTTTGTCAGTCTAGAATATTATACAGTAAATTATATTTTACATGTAATTTTTTGTCAATATTCGCTGTTCAAACGCTTATAAAAAAAAATCGAATATTTTAAATGCCTATAAGTGGCTTAAAAATCAATATAATATTTTGAAAAAAATATGACATAAAGGAAATACCAATCTTAACAGCTGGTAGAAATTTAAAAAATCTGCGACTTATACTTTTTGAATTATAAAAAATATTTAAAATCGTTTGAGAATAAATCGCTATTTTATGCAATTTCGTAAATATTTAAATTTCAAACAGTCATAAAATTTTTTCCTTTAATTCCGGTAGAAATTTTTTTAAAGATTTTTGAAGAGTAGCTTATACATAACCTCGTGTTAAAATTTTGAACCTTAAGTATGAACAGAAAAAATTTTATGAATTTTTATCTACAAAATAACTTGCAAATTATCGTGATTTTTACATATTTCGTATAAATTGGAACTTTGAGCACTTATAAAAAAAAATTGTGACTTACGATTTTAGATTTTTTTTTATCAGTTAAGGAACAACTTATAAGAAACCTTGTATTAAATTTTCAAGATTTTCTAGGCAGCCAAAAAAATTTTATCGTTATTTAAAAAAAAAATACTTAAAAAAATTGAAAATTTCAATTGTCTATAAATAGCTTCATAAAAGTCAAAATACTTTGAAAAATTTAATGGTGTATAGAGAACGCTAATCTAAACATTTGGTGAAAATTTCAAGTATTTACATCGATTAGTTTTTGAGTTATAGCAAAATAAAAAATTTGATTATGTCAAAAACTGGTTTTGCGTAAAAACTCCCGTTTTTCCCAAATTTTTTTATGGTTTTTCCCGTCGCATTTAAAAAATATTGGAAATAATATATTTAACTTTTGACCCCCAAAGTACCAAATAGATTCACTTTCCTTTCAGAAAAGTTGCTACATAAGGCAATCGAAGCATTTTTACTGCCCCAAAACATGTCGACAGACACAAAAAAAAAAAAAAAAAACACACATCATTGTAAAATCAATACATTCTTCACTCCGTTCAGAATCTAAAAATTTATTTAATAGCACATAACAAAATGTAACATAAATGTTGCAACACACAGTCGGCAAAAATAAAACAATAAAAATTACTATAAAAGTAATGATATAAAATACAAATAAAAAAGAATGGTTACCATTTTTTAATGTTACATACTACAGTAGAATATTAACAAACTATGTAATACATAAATGATTAAAATATAAATTAAACAACAATTTTATAAATTTACTACTGTTACGTGCCACCTGCTAGATTTCAACTTGTGCAGTCGATGATGAATTTTAATTTAATAAAATGTGAGACTTTAACTTTTACAATACGTTTATTTAATAATTCAAAGTGTTATAACAATTCATAAAACAGAGTGACGTGAAGTTGCTTGCAGTTCCGTGACTAGAACTCATCTGATTTATGGTTGATTCGGACCCTCTTTTATATGGCTCGATTGACGTCATTGGAAAGCTGCACCCGGTTGTTTGGTGATTTCCAGGAATAGGGGTATGACCTTACACGATGCTTCGTAGAACTGCCGCACCTGATTATCTGGTTAATTCCTTTTTTATGGTGCTGTTACCCTCGCTGTTTAAATGCTGACTCGACCTTATCATCTTTAATTAGTACATTTGTAATACCTAGTATTCCTGATTAATTTAATTACCCTTTGTTATTTATACATTTGTATTATCCAGTTTTTCTAGTTAACTATTATTATTTTAGATATGACCAGCACATAGATTATTCTTAATATAAGGTATATATCATTATTCCCCGTATTCTAAATATACACATAATTGTAATATATTACATGATGTATGGAGGCCCATAACACTACAGTAAAAAATTAACAAATAATGATTGAAATATAAATTAAATTTTATAAATTTACTACAGTAAAAAATTAACAAATAATGATTGAAATATAAATTAAACAACAATTTTATAAATTTACTATACTGTGTTTTGAAATATTAATTGATTTTTTTTTTACTCGTGTGGCGGGTATGTGTCCGAGATTATGACTAACAATCTCGGAGCGCCTGGTTGGCAGAATTTTTATTGGGACACCCGTAGGTTTCTGCCATGTCCCGGGGAGGGGGGATGGCAGTCTCTCTCCAAAGGCAGTTGTTTCCTGTCCAAGTAGAGAGACTGCCCGTGGCCGGGTTCGAACCAGCGACGGTACGTATCGTAGCCGACGCCTTAGTCCACTCGGCCACTCCGTCCCCCATAAATATATATATATAAATATTAATTGATAAAAAGAAGGATACAAAACCTGAAGTTGGAGACAAATCTATTGATCATCTTCCTAAAAATAATAATAAAATTAGCTATCTATATTATGTATACATTAATTTAAGTTAAAGACTTGTATTTCAACAAACCTGTGGATATTATCCTATTTCACCTTGGACATATCCATCAGCACAGTGCCCAGCTCTTCTCAATAACATCAACAGGTCTCTATATTCAGCTGCTACAAATATTCACAGATTATCCTGGTTGTGTTCACTCATTCAGCTCTTGACAAACCATCCCTAATCTAATGAATTAATTTGTATTACTTTTAAGTTTTTTATTTCTCTTCATAGTTATTTTTAAGCAGTATAATTACTCTAAGGTTTCTTCTGAATTGATCAAATTCGACATAAAACTGATTTTCAATGAAAACCAGCTTTTCTGTAAAAACAACCATGATTAATAATATGAAATTACTTAAAATAAAATTAAAGATATTCCTAATGCGATAATTTTTTTAGATTTCAAACTATTGATTAAAATAAGATGAATATCTTCTATATTATGTTATGTTATTCAATTTATAATATAACCTAATAAACAATGACAGCCAAAACACAGGGTACACCTACTTCCTCAACATTATTTTCAAAACCAACAGGCAAAATATAGTTGTGCTCCATCAAATGGTTTCTAATAGCGATCTGTTCTTCCATATTCATAATTTTTAGACCAGTAGTCAAAACTAAATAACAAGAAATTGTATAAAGGTTTAGATGATTATTAAATATAATCGCTGAAAATTTATATTATATTAGTCGTATAAGTTATTAAATATAATTAATTAAATATAAATATTTAATTAAGTATTATAATAATCACAAGTGATAGTCTCAAACATTAACCAAAGTGATAATGATTTATAATTTTTGAAATGTAATCAGTAAAACCGTTAAATACATTAAATACATAAACACAGGGTTGCTAAATTCTTTGGCGTCAAATTCCTAGCAGTAAAAATTTTGATTCCAAACGGTTGGTATATTATTATTAAATGTTCTCTTATAATTTTTATTTCTTATCAATGAGGAGAACTGACCCAAGCCCGATAATTTTTACGATAAAGATACGTAAAACTATAATTCTTACTAGATGGTAGCACTGTTTTAGTTCGTTAAACGCCACTGTGGCTAAAAAGCGCTATAAGTCATTCTGGATTTTTGCATAGATATTATAAGAATGGATAGGACACGCCTATATTGGCTCCGTAAGAGGTTGCGGTCTTTTTTGGGGAAGAGAGAAAATTCAATATCTGCGAGAGAGATAGACTATAAAAGTGCTTTTTGAGGTTAGGTACAAACGATTCTAATTGTCAGCTGGCCTAATATTTTGTGTGCCCCTCCAGATTATCTTATAATATCTATGCTTATAACCTCAAAAATTGTATCACTTTATTCTCAGTTGATAAGCTCGCTGTCCTATCCATTCTTATAATATCTATGGATTTTTGAACACTTCCGCCTTCACCTGATAAGCTCTCGTTCGGCATTCTGTATATCTTAATTCGTGGTTTCTACTATAGTCTTTTCATTTTAAGAAGCGATTCAGGCGGCGGACAGGTCACGCCCAACCGATCCCCACCTCACTATTTTTACCACCGGTGAGAGCGTACGTTATGTGATCCGCGTTAGGTGAATGTGTGTGCGTGCGTCAACGTCGACATGCGAACAAAATACGTGATAACTGATAAAGCACCGCACCGGAGTCGATGCCATACATTTTAAATTATGTGTACAAGTATGCAATAAACACTAGACTAATGCGTCGCTCCCGTCGGCGGTGATTATTAAGATAAACGTGATCTACGAGGCCACACCCATGCGCAGAAGTTGGCCGCCTGAATCGCTTCTTAAAATGAACAGACTATAGTGCTCTTGATACCCGAGTACTCGGGTACTACCCGGGTAACCGGGTTTTACGGGTATTATCCGATTTACAAAATTTCGGGTACCCGTTATGATTTGTATATTCATTACTAGAGCTGGGATTTGTATGTAAATACATTTTTTTTTCAAAACATAAATTAATTAACTATTGTAAATAATAAATTCGTTTCACATGATTTACAATAAATTAAGAAATATTTAATATGTAAAAATATGTAAAATTAAATATTTCTTAATTTATTGTAAATCATGTGAAACGAATTTATTATTTACAATAATTAATTAATTTATGTTTTGAAAAAAAAAATGTATTTACATACAAATCCCAGCTCTAGTAATGAATATACAAATCATAACGGGTGCCCAATCCATAACAGGTACCCGAAATTTTGTAAATCGGGTGATACCCGTAAAACCCGGTTACCCTGCTGCACATGAATTGCGTCCCGAAATCCCTTTTCTACATGAATTGCGTCCCAACGTAAAAAAACATTATTTTTCTTCCCATTTCATACAGACTTAGGACTGTCATAAGTTGTCAATGTTGGAATGTCATTTGATAAAGCTCCATGAATAAGTTTTGATGATTACCCGAAAACATTGACTACCCACAAAATCGGGTATTACCCGAATAAACGAGTACCCGGGTACCCGGGTTGCATATTTTACAAATGTAGGTACATTCAGAACCGGGTTGCTCCGATTGGTCCAATTTGAATTGCCGCTATTATTATTATTATTATTATTATCATTATTTTTATTAAGTATCTAATAATAATAATAATACAGTATTCATGAATATACTCGCATATACTGTTATACTGACAGTACTTATATTTTATACACTCATATTTTAATTATTTAATGATAAGAACGTTATAGGAATACGGCTTCAATAACAACGATTATTTACTTATTTAGTATTATTTACGGACTAAAGTAACTTATATAATAATTGAATAATATAAAAAAAGAAATCCAATTTGAAAATAGTTTTAATTAAGTATATTGTAATTCGCTTTTCAATATATACTATTATAATATAATATGGTTAAATGGTTAATTATATTGTTAATTTTATTTTATAATATTATAAATTTATTATTAATAACTTTTAATTTTTAAATTACAGTATAAGAAAAAAAGCAAAACGTTTTGTAATAAATTCTTTATTATCATTAATGGTGGAGATAAACGTAATCTAAATACATCTTAATAGGTAAATTGTTCAGTTTTATTTAGTGTATTCATATTTATTTAGTTTTTCTAACTAGGTAATTAGATTTATTTTTTTATATTATTCAATTATTATATAAGTTACTTTATTTCGTAAATAATACTAGGCTAATAATCGTTGTTATAGAAACCGTATTCCTGTAACGTTCTATAATGTAAATTATTGATAGGTAGCAAAATAATAATCATATTAATAATGATAGCGGCAATTCAAGTTGGACCAATCAGAGCCACCCGGTTCTGAGTGTACCTACATTTGCAAAATACGCACCCGGGTTTCTGGGTACCCGGGTATTACCCACATCAAATCAAGAGCACTAGTTTCTACTACCATGTTTTATAGGGGTTTTTTTTTTTTTTTTTGGAAAACGAAGAAGGAATAAATACTCTTTGCTAGGGTTACCATAATTTTTTTAGACTTAATCCGGACATCAGTTCCGTTTCAGGGGGGGAGGGGGAATTTAAGATAAACAATGTTGTTCTTTCATTAATACAATTTTATTTCAATCTATGAATAAAATGTCTACATAAGAATTATTAGGTTAAATATGTTAGTAAAATTAATATTATTAATTAAATAATAAATAATAATAATAATAATAATAATAATAATAATATAATGATAATATTAATAATATATTATAAAATCTGTCACCTAATAACTTTTTGTATCAATAAAACCACGTTAAACGGTTACCTTTGTAAAATCTGGACATTTTTAAAATCCGGACAGGTATTTGAAATCCTGACTGTCCGGACGAAATCCTGACGTATGGTAACCCTACCATTTGCTAGATCCACTTCTGCATTCTATTTATTTTAATTTCATAATTTTTTTAATTTTTTTGTATTGACAAATATGTACTTAAGTTCAATTCCTAGTCACGTTTCTTCGGATACGTTATGGTTTTACGTATAAGACAGTTTATTTAGTTATCTTGACTTCGTGAAAATTATCTTTTTAGGTTTGTCTCATTAAGGAAATATGCTATATTCTTACGAGAACCTGCAAGTTTTTGAAATATATTTCAAAGTGAATAGTATATGAATTACAAAGCTATCCTTTTGGGACTTCTGCATTGTTGTCATAGGTGAGCGCACAGGGATAGCATATTTTTCTACCTCTGAACGGTTTAAATAGATTTGTAAAAACCGAACAGTCCAATCTGGACCACTGTATGATGCTCAATAAAAAATAAGTTTGTTATCCAAAAAGTGCATTGGATCACCAAGCTAATTTTTTCTGTGTTTTAATAGGATATAGGTTACAAAGTAAACAGTGATTATAGACTTCTACAGTGTACTAAGTTTATTATTAACATTTAAGTTAACGTAGGTTAAAGGTTAAATTTTGTCTTTTGAGCTAAAATTTAAAAATTTTAACTAATTAACTTAATAATCATGTAGGTATAGACCGTTTGTTTGAAAAAAATATACGGTAAAAATATTTGCTGCCCCCGTCTTAAAACTGCGTATACCTATGATTATAATAGTGCATCTTGTACATATTTATGTATACAAAAATACGTTCATATATATGATGGAGACAAGGTTAGTAGTCCATTTTATTAATTTTTCAAACATTATTTTATAACATATTATAAAAATTTAAAATTATTTTAATTTTATATACATATATTTTTAAAATAAATACATTTTCAATAATATTTTTATTTCCCTTTTTTCTTTTAAGTTAACAAAAAATAAAACAATTCATTAACATATCCATACTTCTACTTTTCCAAGGGCGCTGCATTTTTATTAACTCTGGGCATCAAATTTCCTAGATCTGGCACGGTCCTCAGCTGAAACAGGTTTTCCAAAAAATTATATTCATTATTTTGATATCTACCACTCTAAAAATGAGTGATATGAATTTAAATTGATTATAAATTTAAATATATGAATTTTTATTTCAGTATGTATGTTTATTATATAACCATTTAATAATAATAATAAAAATACTGATGTGATAATCGTATTACGTAGAAAATACTGATGATTATAAATACATTGTCGTAATAGGTAATAACTGATGGTTAAAGAGCAATTAACCCTTTCATGTATAATGTGCCATAAATGACATATCTTAGTTTTTCATAGTTTTATATTTTAACGATAAATCTTTTTTATCGATTTAATTTAGAATCAGATTTACGTATTCAACTTTCTAATTTAGATCATAAAATACCAGATTTATTATCTAAGAAACAATACCATCCATCACATTTAACACACTTATTAATTGTTATACAAATTATGTATCTATTAAGACATTTTTTTTATTAAATCAATTTTTTATCATAGAAATATGTAAATTTAGTTTAGAAAAATGGTAATGAAATTAGTATTATTATTTATTATTGGTTTTTATTTTTATTAAGAGTGTCAACAATCAATTTTATTATCTCTAAGGTGTCCGACAGAGAAAAAGTTTGGGAAACGCTGCTGTAGAGCATTATAATAATTACGTGGACGTTTTATTGTATATTATCGAGAGAAGAACGCGAATGAAAACGAAAAACACCCACAATTGTACGTGTTATATTCGTGTTCATCGTAGATATAGTATGAGCTACTTCGTTCTGTGGTGTTACAAGTGAAGGAGAGTGGAAATGAAAAAAATTAACGAAAATAGAATGAAACATGAATAAATATTTAAACCTGCTCGTACTTACCATGAAACTGGTCCATGGCCGAAGTGACGCATGTGCCATTTCGCCGCGAACTTATCCGGGCGCAGAGGCTGAATTCGCCGCCATCCGCACAAAAACCGGTCGACAGACCACCAGTACCAATGTTCTTATGCAGACGTGGCGAACTCGGTGGTGTGTGTGTGTGTGTGTGTGTATTATGTGTGTGTAGTTTACACTCACTATTGCTATAATGTATACAGCTCCGGGCGTTAACGGATCGTCACGACAACGTTCACGGGCATGTCGATCTGGAAAGGGCGAGTTAGGAGCAAATTGCAGTGTAAACAAATATTATGCTTACATTGTATACATAGTCGAACCTCTATTTAACAAAAATATATAAAGTATTTTTATTTTTTTATTTTTTTATTTTTATAAAACCATGGAATTTTCATTTTAAGAAACGTTTTAATTTAAATTTATTTTATTTTATTATATTATTATTTCACAATATATTTTAAACCCTTAGAGCTTATCGAATAAGTACGTATGTATCATAACCATGATAATCTTCGTTAATTTAACGAGTTATGATGAACCGCACAAACATCATATTGTATCTTTGAATACTTACTTCATATTATTAAATTTATGACTATTAAATATTGTTATTACTATAAACATTATTGTTTTAGGTCATTATTTTAGGTAATTATTATAAGCGTACATGTATACAGAAAAACAAGTTATTCAAGAAAACTAATTATACTTAGTTTTAACGAAATTTCTTATCAACAAATTTTTTTGATAGAATCTTCTCAAGTTCAATAAATAGAGGTTCGATTGTATACCCTTGAGCAGCGTTTCCCAAACCATGGGTCGCGACTCGTGGTTACGATTACAGTTATTTTAGCCGTAAATTGATAAATGCTTATGTTATATTTTATTTCATACTCTATATTAATAATGTGAAGTCTAACTAGTATTGTAGAATAAATTACGTAAAGTTATTACGATTATGGAATATTTCTCATCTATCGGTAAAAAACAGCATCCGGAATCAAAATTCAGCAATAAATTCAGCAATTTTCTATTATACTAATTTTTTGAATTTTTTTTATAATTAATTTTATTTATTTATTAAGTTATTATTATTTAGTATATTATATTTTATAAAAAACTCAATGATAAAATAGATTATAATAAAAATCTTATTTATTTACAGCATACTTTTTTTTTTTTTTAGCGAGGGGTTGCGTACCTAATAAAGATTAAATGTATGGGTCGCCATTGCAAAAAGGTTGGGAAACGCTGCATTAGAGTATTTAATGTAATATCATTGTATGAGTTTTTCACACATGCGCACGCGGTATTTAGGTCTTGAAATGCGCTTAGTGATCTAATTTCACAATATTAGTTTATTAATAGTAATAACTAATAATATTAATATAATCGTAACTTTAATAAATAATTTCTGTCATTGTATGGACGCAGTTGTATACAAGTGTTTGCTTACCATAGAGGGATAGCCCCCTAAAATAATCGAAAGCCCTCCAACATTACTTGAACATTTTTCAAAGTATGAAATAGGTTATTAAAATAGTTTTGCAAAGAAAGATTTAAGCTCTCCCCTAAACCTATGTTGCTTAAAAATTGTAAGCGTGCGGTCCCTATCGAGTGTTAGCAATTGCTTTTGATCAAATTGCAGAGCCGATGGACAAAATGAAAAGGAAGGATTTTTTTTTACTCTTAAATAATTTTTCAATATCCGCCGTTAACTCTTATGCGACACGCAGTGCCGGATTTACCTCTTCAGCCGCCCTAGGCTATTAGGAAAATGCCGCCTCAACATCATACAATCATTTTTTTAAAACCAATATGAGCTTCATATAAGTGTTATATAAGCTATGAAAATGTAATACACAAAATCATAAAACACAATCATTATCATCAATCGATACAAAACAATATTTTCATCACGCTTGTAATAGGGAAACGCATAAACGCAAAAAGGGGATTAATACAGGCAAATTTTTTGTACCCATTCCTACCAAATAATTTGTACACATTTATATTATAACTCCATCGTTGGTGTCGCTATAAGCATTTCGCTCACACAATTTTTAGAACCACTGGTTTATATTTCATTCGATTTTGACAATACCTACTATATATTATTATGCTCAATTGAGTTATTTACGAAAATGAATACGAAAACACATGTTATAATTTAAACTAAAATAGTTATTAAAGTCCAATGTTGCCGTGGTTCGCCGCAGTGGCGCGCGCCGTCACTGATTGCCTTATTTACTTCACCATATTATCTTGATATTTTATTATTATCTTATTATATTATTTTACTGTTATGCTTTAGCAGTACAATATTGATATTTGTCAGTACCTCGGTATATTAATTTGTATGTTCACACGTGTATTTTAATAGGTGAGCGAAACCCAATAGTGTAAAAAAATTAGAGGCACCAACGACGGGTTAATTTAGGCCAAGTTGACTAAAATTGACAAAATAATTTTGTAATAGCAATAATAAGTATGAAATATGTTATATTATGAATACTAATAAACACAAATCTATGTATTAAATTGTCTACTATAATATATTTATAATAATAATTAAAAATATATATATAAGTTATTAAATTAATAGTCCAATAATTAAAATTGGTACTTACGTAATAATCAGTTCCTTGCTGGTGTTCGTGTAAAAACAAAATAACATAAATAGTTTGAACATCAAGTATCGTGCTGCATCCGTTTGCAATGTAAATATAATAATTATCGTTATCGTAAGTTGACGACGACGGTCGACGACAAACAAAAATTGAAAAACAAAATAATTTCTAGAATAATAATAACGTTCGATTCCTATAACATACTAAAAATAGTACGTTTGATTAGAGACGTCGGATCTATATGTCCATTGATTAAATACAATGATTTAATGATATGTCCCAACGGTCGACGTGGCCAGGAAAACGCTAATAAAAGATTAAAATAATTTTTTGTCTGTCTATAGAGATGAAAGAATAGAAAAAATTTGCCGCCCCTAAATTTTGCCACCCTAAGCTACAGCCTAATTAGCCTAATGGTAAATCTGGCACTGGCGACACGTACAATGTAACGTGCATATAATACGTCTGTGTACGTATGGTTAAGTAAAATACATCGAGTGCATCGTGAAAATACAATTAGTATCTTATAAATACTATTTTATTCTTTTGCGGTTGCCCGACGGAGTCAATTACACACGTACAACACGATGTATACTCTTCGTAATAGAATAAAGCCTCGCGCGTACAGGTGCACTATTGTAATGAGATTGCTTGAAGCCGACAATTTTTAAATCACATCAATTGCTATTATTATAAATTCCAAAATATGATGAACGCAGTGGGCAAACAAAAATTTTAGAGAGACGAGATATTGCTTTTAATACCGCACTTATCGCATTATCATTTGTTTTTCTTTTTCGAATCATGTTTTTATACGTCTAAGTACAGCCATATATACTATACAATAGTAACTTTAGAACTGTTTTATTTATTATAAAAATAGTATAAAAATGCGGAATGTTTCCAGTGAAAAGTTCGTTTTGAATATTATGTAAATAGTATTCATTACGTAACGCATTTAATATACTCATTTTACTTGATATTATATGTGTAAAAACTATTTTGTAAATCTGAAGTTTCTGAAATTTGTCATTTTTATTTTGGTTTTAGATAATATATGGAAAATCTATAATACATTAGTTTTATTAGTCCAAAGTTTCATAAGAAAAAAATATACCTAAGTAGTTTATAATTTATCACTAGCGAAAATGCGTATAACCGAACCTGATTTGTTCGAAGGGACGAAAATATCCACGTTATAGGTGTCCATATATGGACAATAAATTATAATATGCATAATATTATTACGTTGCAACTGGTTACAAACAACAATTTTCCTTATTCAATTTTAACCCATTACACAACAGAATTATATATTATTAAAAATTATATTTTTCGTCAAGGGCGCCCGCAAGGAAGGGCAGGGGGACAACTCCCTCTAGCTTTCTTGTAAGTTATAATAATTACATCCAAAGAACTTCATTTAGCTGAAAAAGTTATTGATGAATTTGGGGAAAATTGCAATTTGTGTTCAATTAGTTAATAAAAGTATTTAATTAGTATAAAAGTGTTTAATTATTAATACAAATTAAGGCTGTACCCCCCTGAATTTTCACCTGCGAGTGCCCTTGTTTTTCGTTACAGATCCTACTGAACTATAATGTATTACGAAGAATATCACAAATTAAAAATCTACGTGTAAGTATAAAACAAGTCATGCAGTGACTTATATATATCATATATATATAATACATTATTTTCAACTAAATCCTACACACATCGTTTTCAAGACAATCGTGACATATAATATTGCTATTATGTTTTTGATACATCCGTTTTCATTTCTTTGCTTTTTTCTATTGTCTCCATTGTTTTATTTAAGTATCACAAGTATAATAGTAATGGTATCTGAAAAGTTATATCTTAAATGTTAATGAATAAATAGGTTGTGCATACATCTTGTGAATTAGTAAATGTCAGCATATTTTCTAGCACGTACATAAAGAACCTTTTAGATTCTGAACGGAGTGAAGAATGTATTGATTTTACAATGATGTGTGTTTTTTTTTTTTTTTTTTTTTTGTGTCTGTCGACACGTTTTGGGGCAGTAAAAATGCTTCGATTGCCTTATGTAGCAACTTTTCTGAAAGGAAAGTGAATCTATTTGGTACTTTGGGGGGTCAAAAGTTAAAAATTTCCAATATTTTTTAAATGCGACGGGAAAAACCATAAAAAAATTTGGGAAAAACGGGAGTTTTTACGCAAAACCAGTTTTCGACATAATCAAATTTTTTATTTTGCTATAACTCAAAAAATAATCGATAAATACTTGAAATTTTCACCAAATGTTTAGATTAGCTTTCTCTATAAACCATTAAATTTTCAAAGTATTTTGACTTTTATTAAGCTATTTATAGACAATTGAAATTTTCAATTTTTTTAAGTATTTTTTTTTTAAATAACGATAAAATTTTTTTGGCTGCCTAGAAAATCTTGAAAATTTAATACAAGATTTCTTATAAGTTGTTCCTTAACTGATAAAAAAAAATCTAAAATCGTAAGTCACAATTTTTTTTTATAAGTGCTCAAAGTTCCAATTTATACGAAATATGTAAAAATCACGATAATTTGCAAGTTATTTTGTAGATAAAAATTCATAAAATTTTTTTTGTTCATACTTAAGGTTCAAAATTTTAACACTAGGTTATCTATGAGCTACTCTTCAAAAATCTTTAAAAAAATTTCTACCGGACTAAGAGGAAAAAATTGTATGACTGTTTGAAATTTAAATATTTACGAAATTGCATAAAATAGCGATTTATTCTCAGACGATTATAAATATTTGTTATAATTCAAAAAGTATAAGTCGCAGATTTTTGAAATTTCTACCAGCTGTTAAGATTGGTATTTCTTTTATGCGATATTTTTTTCAAAATATTATATTGATTTTTAAGCCACTTATAGGCATTTAAAATATTCGATTTTTTTACATTTTATTTTTATAATCGGTGATAAAAAAAATTTGGCTACTACAAAATACTTGAAAATTTAATCGAAGATTCCACAGAAGTAGTTCCTAATGTCATTCAAAAATTATTAAAATCCATAGGCACAATTTTTTTTTATAAGCGTTTGAACATCGAATATTGACATAAAATTACATGTAAAATATAATATAATGTAGAATGTTCTAGACTGACAAACTATATCGCTGTATGCAACTGCCAACCCATCCTAATTGAAAAATATATTTATCGTTTCAAAATAAAATATACTTTTTACAATGTTTATAAATAACAATGTATTATATCCTAGACAAACATATGAACTCCGTTCAGAATCGTTATTCGTATACAATGATATCTATCATTGCATTCAAATTTAACAAATCCATTGTAATAATGACCAATCCTATAAGCGAGGTGCACTCCTCCCCTAACTGTACAGCAGAGCGAGGCCCATCCGGTTCTTTTTTTCTTTTTATAAACGACACGTGTAGTTACTTAGTTTATTTAGATAATAATATAACTTCCAACTTCCGCGAGTTTATACACATATCAGAAGACAGATATATTTTATATATTTTGTTTCGTAGTTTACGCGTGTATTATGACAATTTGCAAAACGATTTTATACTTCTCTGCAATACTACACATCAAATCAACAAAAAGTGTAGGAACTGTATAATATTATGTCCTTTTATAACGTATAACAAGTTCTATTTTAAACCTAAAACTCGATTATTTATAATGCTTCAATATTCTTCTTTGCATCTTCAATCGCTTTATTAGTTTGCTAAAGTTTTCCACGCTTCCCTTTGTAGCTATCGTTCTTTATATAAATCATGTATAATTTGTTTCATGAATTCTATCTTTTTTAAATCATTAGTAACCATTGTTATTAAAAGCAATAATTATTTATTTAAAAATAACAAACGTAAATATAATATTTTAATGCACATTTATTTGTAGTGTGTACATATTATTGCAATTATATTTAGTACATCATAACTAAGTATGTAACTGCAGAGTCAGATTAATTGCTCATTTAAATTTTGCGAACCAGTGCCGCTGCGTCAAATGCGTCGCGTCGTGAGAATATAATATACGTGGTACCGATACGTATAATATTAATACTATATAGTGAAACTGGTTTTGTTATCCAAAGGATATAAACGGCTACATACAGTGGAGCTCTTCCTGCGAACCGGTTGTCGGATGAACGACGACGTAAACCGACACATACACACACACTTAGTGGACGTTCACCTGCAGGTTATTTTTCCCTTAATCATCGGAGACGAGTATTATTAATAATAATAATCGCTAGTTCGTCCGGATCGTGAATACATAAAAAATAAATAAGTAGTCGTGTGGGGGAAATGATACTTCGCCTTTCGCGCTTTCTGTTGCATGCATACACAAGCACGTGCAGTTTTCTCCGCGATTGTTGTTTATATAATTTATTTATTATTAGAAATTAATAATTTTTTATGTTATATATGTATGTACGTATATTTTTATACGTTGTGTCAAAGTCGCTGTGGGATAGTTGTACATTCTTTTTACGGTCAAGGACTAGTCGCAGTCATCGTGCTAAATCGTCGATAGAAATGTAAAAAATGTGTGTATCAATGAACGCGCACGTAATTCGGATCCAATATATTATTTTCTCGTTGGCTGAAGTGCGCTCATTGAATACAACTATTTCCAGGGTGGCATTAAAAAAAATACAGTTTCTTAAGTTTTCTCAGTATCTAAATTTGTTATGTATTCTGCGTAATTAATATTGTGGACGTACGAAACAATTTTAATAAACATAAAATTACCTAATATAAAATAGCCGTGAATTAAAAAAAAATCAGTCTATTTTGATAAATACGTCATGGCGGTATAATAAACGCTTTTCACTACAGTAAAAAAAGTGCAGTTTTTCCAGAAAAAATATGATTTTTTTGTGCCACTCTTTACGTAGCTTACTTAAAAGCTTTTACACCTGGGTTATGGCATTAGGTTAGTAGCATAATTTGAGTAGTAAGTGTAACACAGTTATAAAAAAAAGTTACTTTATTCGCATTTGTGACTTAAAATTTAACGATTTATATTTTTGTTAGAATAAATATGCAGTTATAATATTAGGTTAAATTAAATGTAATTTTTTATGTTGCATCAACCCGGTATAGGTTTATAAGTGTAAGTACATAATATTTCAAGATGATTAAACAAAAGAAAAGTTTAAAGTATTAAAGACACTTTGTTTACGATTTTCGCGTATGATGATGATGTACTATTACGTTGTTGTTGATCGCATCATTTTTCGACGTTTAATTATTGACTTAGGATTAGACTCATCATCAGTTTTTGACCATATTCCAGACCATCACGCTGCGTATGTAATAGGTAATCAGATGTTTAGTCTCGACAGTACTCGACACGTATCTTATTTGTACTATTATTAGACAAAATCACCATTGATATTAACAGTAAAATGTGAGGAAAAAAATAAATAAAGGGTTTTACATTTTTAATCTGATTGTAACAAAAGAATACAATATAAGATTTGTATTTTATAGTATATATAAATATGTGTAATGACTTCTTTCGTTTTATTCAGGTCTTAATATGCGTATAACAGCAAGCCCTTAATGATTAATGATATAAGATTAGTTAAATCTCTATGACTAACGATTACTTTTAATGCTTTAATTTTTTTTAACTTAGGGTAATAATAGTGTTATAAATATGTATAAACGTTCTCGCGTTGTATAATATAGATTTACCATAATTGATTAATTATTTATTGCTCATTTCAATATTAATAACTAAACTATTAATATTCTTAACTGAACTGTGTTGATAAATTTAAATACTATACTTATTACTGCGTAACCGTATCTAAGCATCATATATTGATATATTCTAGAGGTTCAATAGTTTTTAATATTTTAGATTCTGAACGGAGTGATGGAATCTATTGGTTTTACAATGATGTGGGTTTTTTTTTTTATTTTTTTTAATTTTTTTTAATTTTTTTAATTTTTTTAATTTTTTTAATTTTTTTTTTGTGTCTGACGACACCTTTTTTGGCAGTAAAAATGTTTCAATTTGCTTAGGTAGCAATTTTTCTGAAAAGAAAGTGAATCTAGTTGGTACTTTGGGGGGTCAAAAGTAGAAAATTTTCAATATTTTTTAAATGCGACGGGAAAAACCCTAAAAAAATAAGGGAAAAACGGGAGTTTTTACGCAAAACCAGTTTTCGACAAAATCAAATTTTCACCAAATGTTAAGATAAGCGTTCTCTCTACGCCATTAAATTTTCAAAGTATATTGACTTTTATTGAGCTATTTATAGACAATTGAAATTTTCAATTTTTTTAAGTATTTTTTTTTAAAATAACGATAAAATTTTTTTGGCCGGCCAGAAAATCATGAAAATTTAATACAAGGTTTCTTATAAGTTGTTCCTTAACTGATAAGAAAAAATCTAAAATCGTAAGTCACCATTTTTTTTTATAAGTGCTCAAAGTTCCAATTTATACGAAATATGTAAAAATTGCGAAAATTTGCAAGTTATTTTGTAGATAAAAATCCATAAAATTTTTTCTGTTCATACTTAAGGTTCAAAATTTTAACACTAGATTATCTATAAGCTACTCTTCAAAAATCTTTAAAAAAATTTATACCGTACTTAGAGGAAAAAATTTTATGACTGTTTGAAATTTAAATATTTACGAAATTGCATAAAATAGCGATTTATTCTCAAACGATTTTTAATATTTGTTATAATTCAAAAAGTATAAGTCGCAGATTTTTTAAATTTCTACCAGCTGTTAAGATTGGTATTTCCTTTATGTCATATTTTTTCAAAATATAATATTGATTTTGAGGCCACTTATAGGCATTTAAAATATTCGATTTTTTTACATTTTTTTTTTTTTATAAAATACTTGAAAATTTAATAGAAGATTCCACAGAAGTAGTTCTTATTGTCATTCAAAAATTATTAAAATCCATAGGCACAATTTTTTTTTATAAGCGTTTGAACAGCGAATATTGACATAAAATTACATGTAAAATATAATATAATGTATAATATTCTAGACTGAAAAAGATATCGGTTTTTTTTAAAATGCTCTAACTCAAAAACGAAAAACCGCAACAACTTGAAATATTCACCAAATCTTTATATTGACGTTTTATATACACGGTTAAGTTTTCAAAGTATTTTGACATATTTTGACTTATTTATAGACAATTTTTCTAAATTTTTCGTTTCAAAATAAAATATTCTTATTACAATATTTATAAATAACAATGTATTATATTCTAGACTAACATATCATCTCCGTTCAGAATCGTGCTTCGTATACAATGATACCTATCATTGAATTCAAATTTAACAAATCCTATCCTATGAAGAATCGCACTCCACCCCCAAGTTTACAGCAGAGTGAGGCCCATCCGGTTCTTTTTTTATTTATTACTTTACACATTTTTCAAACTCAAAATGCGTTCTTTATGTTTATGTACGCAATATAATGGTGTACATATACAGAGCTCACGATAACGTTTTCAGAATACATAGGTACATGTTTATTCTGCATGGTTCAATAATTAATACTATTCAGAAAGTTCAGAACTTGAAATCCGTTAAAATAACGAAATACCCGTATAAAACGTTTCAATGTATTAAAAACATGCATTATTTACTCAATGAATATTTTTATGATATTCTTTATACTATGTATAATGTTAATATAGGTAATGACTTCATATAACTCGTGAGTGATGTAGGTTTATAAATTATATTATTGCGTCAAATTGTCGATGTGTATATATGTTATTTCTTCATCATTAAAATAAATACATGCATAGAGAAATATATAAGTATATGTATTATTTTTAGAGTTTAGTTACAATTATTGAAGAATAAAAACGAATACGTCTTATTGGTACCTTAAGTATACTTAATCAATAAATCTTATCAGAAGTAAAAACAAGTTCCGGAAAAAGTAGTTTTGTAAAAAATTAATAATATTATTACTTAGGTTTGTCTGATTTATAAC
This sequence comes from Sipha maydis, assembly GCA_034509805.1. NCBI lineage: Eukaryota > Metazoa > Arthropoda > Insecta > Hemiptera > Aphididae > Sipha > Sipha maydis. The sequence continues at coordinate 31,704 of JASXSY010002273.1, read as the reverse complement.
ATGAAGGTCATATACCTTGATTTATAACATTCAGGTCATATACCTTGTATATTTTCTATTTTGAAATTTTAGTTTCTTTCCTTGGATTGATATATTTCATCGAAATTTTAAAAATGATTATTAATTTTATGATTACTGATTAGACACTAGTATTGATTTACTAATTATGTATAAGACTTGTATTATTTTGCAATAGCTGCTCTATACTTTAAGCGTTTTCATTCAATGAACATTTATATTGATTAATTATTAGTAAATAGAAATCAATACAATCGGGTCTTAGCAGAATAATTATACCCAAAAAAGTATCATATTATCGTTAATATTTTAGTAAATAATGTGATTTCATGCAGAAGAACAATTTTTTACAAACATAATATTTTGATGAACAATTGATTAATGTTACATTGTGTTATGTATGTTTCTATATACAAATAAGTCCGGTACAACCTAAGATATATAGACTGACAAAGTAAAATTGATTAATATTGGTAAAATTAATTTGTATATTAATTAAAATATGACAAGAAACATGTATATAATATAGAAGAATGGAAAAATTTAACATCAAACAACCTAAATGGCCTACAATTCTAGAGAAAAAAAAATAAAAAATAAATATATATATATATATCTATATTAATTACAAATATAGAACCAAATATTTATTTAAGAATTAAAAAAAATTTGAAAATTTACTATTTAAAAGTATAATGATTACAATTTAAAATTATACAAAATGTATTTTAAAATAGTTTATACATTTATAGTTTTATGTTATAAGCTACTATTTATAAATTCATCTATCGTTAATTTTGTGTTATCAATAATTTCAAATTCTGTCGAGCTGTAGTATTAGGTTATACAATGGATGATATAAGCACATATATAAGAATATAATTAATTATGTAAAAATTATAAAAATGTATATTTATGTCGACCCACTGATAGTCGGTCCCATGTACTGTCAATCCAAGTCCGTGGACTTTTCTCCATTGTTAGTACATAGAGATTGTGTATATAAATGAAATTATAATTTATACATGGAGTTATTGCATCTTAAAAATTTTAAATTGTTAGATATAATTATAATTATTATCTCATATGAATAATTATAATTGGTATTTATAACGCACTGCCATAAAAACTTATAAGAAATAAAAAGTTGTGATAAAAAATTAAAAGTTAGTTGTCGTTTCTATATCATATGTGACCGCAGATGCGAGCCTTTTGTTAATGCTTTCGATTCCGAATATTGTAAATAATAATGCGTTTTTATTATTAAATTTTTGAACAACGTTTGTCGTCACTTATCAAGGTATGATGCGCATTTGTATTAACACGCGTTGAAACAGGATAACATGATCCTTCAAGGCATTCTATTCGAACCAATATAAGATGTATCAATTTCTCAACAAATGAAGCCAACCAAACAATTCTACTATGGTTGGTTTAAATTCATATTGAATTTTATACTTACTATGATAGGTACACGGTTATCGGTTTTCGCCATGCGATGGTGACCAATGTGCGCAATGATCCTGTCGTATAATAATTGTAAGTAATTTGCAAAATCTATATCTACTGTTATCCATTTATACTTATTATATGTTCGTACGGATATACAATTAATTTAAAATGTTTATTTAATTTCAAGCAGAGGGCGCATGTACCGTTATTATTTTATCGTCGACGTATAATTAAAATAAATCAATAAGAAGTTATTCATAAAGGACCGCGGTTATAACAATGTTTTATTTTATTTTATGGTTATTGCTGTATACATTTTCACTGCATAATATCGGAAACCACCTTCTATTACCTATAGGTTCTTATCATACTAGTTGGATTTATTTTTAGCTACAATGAAATTTGCAGAATGATTCAATGATTTCCACTTTCAGTCCGTTGTAGCCTGCAGAGTATAGAATTACATTCTATGGACATAAAAGTTGTTAAACAATTATAGACGCACAAAGTTTAAAATTTAAACTACAATTATCTGCTGAGTTAACGTGAAACTTTTACCTCATAATTTAATTTATCATTTTTTGGTATATTTCTTTTACTTATTAACTTACGTGCGTTTGAAATATTAATCCATAGAAACATTATAAATAAATACACGTATTCGAATATATCTTAAGGGTAATTTCAATAATTCTTATAAATTATTTAATTAATTATTATAAGTTGTTATATAGTATGTAAAACGTGATTTTATCGATGTTCGTAATATTTTGTATTTTGAATTTTCATCATAAATGCATACAGGAAGATTTTATTTGAATGATATTGCTTCCTTTACAGTGATTACAAGCTTGTAATAAGAATTCAATTTATGTACGAGTCCATACGTAGCATATTTTAATCGATATTATAAACATTGATTATATAATATATATATATATATATATATATATTCTATAATCAATGGTATAAATAATATTGGAGAGAATAATATTCGGAAATCATGACATTGTGTTTCATATACCTATTAAATAATATGCACTGCAGAAAGTACACTTTTCTAATCGTAAACAATATGTATCACGTACAGTATCGCAATTATTTTGGTCCCTGCCATGTATGCTGGTAACCTGCCAACCGTACATAAGTTTCATGGAAAACGCGGTGGATGAATACGTAATAATAGTATGTACTGTATATGCATGATGTAAAAGAAACAGCATCGTCATCAATGGTCGACAGGAGAGAATCTTCCATTCTGAACACAATATGGATTTGACTGGTAGAGGTAGGTACCCACATATTATAATGTTATTTTTTTCTTCTGCTTATGCGCGTGTGTACAGTGAACGTACCTGTATATGCGTATATTTATAATACTTCTCTCTCTCTCTCTCTCTCTCTCCCATTCTCTCACACCTTCGAGTCGGGGCCAGGGCGAAGTATGTCAACACCGTGTAAACGGGGCGTGGGTCCTCACCATAGGCGCGCGCGTATGTACGTTATACGCATTTATACTTATACATAACAGGATATGTACAGGTATATTATATTGTATTATACGGAGCGCAGGTATACGTATACGATATGTGTGTGTACATATCAGCTGTTCGACTATCCTGGCCGGTGCCACCGTCGTCGTTGCCGCCGGCATCGGCAAACTGGTTTTCTCGTGCGGTCTCTCTGTTTTTATTTTCCCCTCGGCGAGGCAACGACCAGTAATTCTGAGACCTGCAGTGCGCGCTCTGCGGTGGTGTAGCGATCGAGTAAAAGTTCCGTTCGTCCGAGCGATCGTTGTACGAGTGCCGTGTATACCCACCGAGTGAGTGCACGCCAGCGCTGGAAAACCGTTTTTTTTTTTAAATTTCTTCCTGTACCGTCCGAATTCCTAACTCGTTCTCTCTTTTACATACACAAACATATACGTATATAACGACGTTGTATGTTGTTCTTGAAACGAAGTTTTTCGGTATTCATAATGTGAACCATGCGGATCTGCTCGGCGGCAAGCAGATCACGAGGATTCATCGAGCCCGGGCACCGCATTGCCGCCGTACCCGTGTGGACTTAACGACGCTGCAGGTACCTACTGCGTACTATTTACGTGCATCATAACTATAAGTTCATTTTATATTGCATACATCTGTTTTCTTATTGTTCATTACGACGAACCGCTCGTCTTAGCGTTGTCAGTCCCCACTGTCGCATTAACGAATTACGTCGTGTTATCATGTGCAACAGAATTATTGCAAATTCACGACAGAATCGTGCAAAAAAAAAATTGCCAAGTTGCGAGCTATAGATGTTATTTTATCCGATTTTTTAAGCGCACTACACAATTCTTCTTCCATAGTGAAATGATAGCTGCTGATATTTCATGTATTTACAAGCAATAGGTATTTTTAATTTGCCTATTTAAATTTTAGAGAACTATAATTAATACTAGAAATGACCACCAATAGACCAGTTTAAAATGGTATTTAAATAATATAATAAGTAACCTAGTACATAAATATATACATGTAATATATATTTTACCATATGTTTATTAAAATATTTTTTGCAATTATTCGATGTTATTTGAGTTTAAAACTATATAACAGATTTTTATGTATATGATAAATACATTTGTATAAATGTACCATTTTTTTTATATTTTTATTATTATTATAATAATTCGAGAGCCATTGAAACATTATGAAGACATCCATAGGTTGAAAAAATTTGAATACTTTTGCTCATTATTTTAAAATATTGTTGTATCGAAGGAGTTTAAATTATATTAACACAACCAATCGACATCGTTTGATTTTAAATTTTTCATTGTAAACGCTTTGCATTATCCTTGGCCCTATCCAATTCTTGCGACCGGTTCTTTTTCAAAACAAAATTTATTTGATAAATAAATACACTTTAGAATATTCACGTCTAAGTGGCAATTGCTGTTATAGCTAACAGTAATGACTATTATATGTAGATTTAGCCGTCCAATGGCAGTATATATTAAATGATTAAATATTTCCAAATAACCATATCATCGAATTTACAAAATACTTTTTAACTGCTAGTACATAATATTGACATGTATATACTTTTAGCTATTTAAATTGTGTATCTATTTTTTTATCCTACGATTAAATATCATTTAATTTTAGTGTACACAAATGGGAAATGACGACTATCTATTGCAAATGTATAAAATTCCAGCTTTTTATGTCAATCATACTATTTTGACTAACCTTTTTACATGTATAAAAACGTCGATCACGTTTAGTTTTTATCACTGCGCTTTAAATCAATAATAATAATTATAATTAATCTTTTATACTATGAAACTACTTTTAGAGTTTAGTCATAATTTAATCAATACTTAAATTATGTTATTTTTGTCATAGATTCACGGAATTTTTGATTTGTCTAGCGCTAATATTTCTTGTTGTTTTCTGTTATAATGGGTATATAGCGTTGTGCCACACAAATACTTTTACGGTATGTCTAATACTTCTGTGATCGAATTGTATAAACATATTGTTTTTCGATCAACCTTTTAAAAATAATTTAAAAACAGAAATGTATTAAATAAAAAAAATATTACAAACTAAAACAGACTGTTGTTCGATAACAAATGGAAAAAATAATCAATAAAATAATATATTTATAAGCCCGAATGCGGATATTAAGGTTAAGTGGGTTTTATTTGTTTAATAATATATTAGGAATTTACGTAGAAAGAAAAACGGTTAAGAGTTAAGATGATATACACAATATTCGCGCTTGAGTACGTTTTTGACGGTTAAAAAACGGTCGAACCGAGGCACGTGTTCGAATTAACTACAGCTGCACGGTAAATTGTTTCCTGCAGTCATTACAATATCATTACAAAATATCATAGTTATTATAATTTCGGTTTTCGTCATCATTGTTGTGAGTCTCCAACCGAGCAGGGATGCGCTTCGTGAAAATTATTCGTCTATACGTCGGCTATTCGCTATACCTATTCCTACACGATAATAATAATAATGCCATTGTTCCTCGAACATGAATAGCATCGACGCACAAGACATCACCCACGTGTGTTTTTGTTTTTTACGTAACTGATTTTGTTCATCCCTTTGTCGGGCTGCGCGCAATTTTTCCCATTATTATTTACGAAGAATTTTGAACCCACACGATGAAGGTTATAGGTGCATAGTACTGTACCGCCATGCCATACGTCGTCGTAATGAAAGAAAACGTTATTGTATATGATTAGCGACAAAAAAAAAATGACCGTTCGTTGATACGACATGCGGTGAACCAACCGTATTTCCGACGACGTGTTTATAATATTTTTATTATTATTATTGCGTTTAGAAAAATCATTTTTTACTGTCGATCATAAAAGTTGATTACTTTGGCACTTTTACATGTTCGATGGTTGTTTTTTTTTTTAAACTATAGTAGTTTATATGTAATATAATGACGTAGCAAATACTACGAACTGAACTGTATAGGGTTAAACAGTATTATAATTATCTTATTATCATCTTATGTCGACTCTAGACTCCATAGGAATCGGCGAACCATTACTTTCCTGGTTTCGCTCATACATTACAAATAGGATCCAATGGGTAACTGTTGATTCCACCTCTTCGGACCACTTTACCCCCTCCTCAGGTGTACCACAAGGTGCTGTTCTTTCTCCACTCCTGTTTGCCGTATTCGTAAACTCAGCGGTCTCCGTCCTCCAGCATGCCAAACTCCTTATTTTTGCTGATGATATGAAAATCTTTTTCCGTATAAAATCCATCTCTGACTGTCACCTTCTTCAAAACGACCTTCAGCGATTAGTTGCGTGGGGTGAATCTTTGGGGCTAGCTCTCAATATAGCTAAATGTTCAGTAATGACTTTTAGTCGTATTAATGCTGTAATCGAGCATATTTACACCGTAAACAATACCGCCTTAACAACCTGTAATAATTATGTAAAGGATTTAGGATTTACTCTCACACGAAACCTGTGCCCTAATATGCATATTCAAATAATATGTTGTAAGGCTCTTAAACTGCTTGGTTTCATAAACCGTGTCTCTTCTGATTTCCACTTGCTCTCCCCTCTAAAAACTCTTTTCTGCTCCCTAGTCCGTCCCATCCTTGAGTATGGTTCCGTCCTCTGGGACCCGTCCACCGCTTCCGCACGTAGCATGATAGAAAGGGTTCAAAAAAAATTCCTCCGTCAAGCTGCTTACAAACTAAAAATAGTCTGTCCACCTCACGATTACACGTCAATCCAACGCCTCTTTTCCTTAGAATGCCTCACCGATCGTCGTCATTCAGCTAACCTGACATTTCTATCCAATCTTCTTTCATCTAAAATTGATAGTCCTGAATTACTATCCCATGTCTCATTTAATGTCCCCTCTCGCTATACTCGATCATCTGTTCCATTTCATATACCCTTCTCTTCCTCAAACTACTATCTTAACTCACCGATCATCCGTCTTATGCGCATTGCTAACACTGACCCTTCATTCTCTCTCTGATATTGAGTCACGTTTCTATAAACTATTAAAATTATTATTATTACACTATTATATTCATGTATTAAAGGGTTCGTCCCGTATTGTAAAATAAAAATAAAAATAAAAATAAAATATACAATGAACGTGAAATGTACAGACCACGACACTTTAAATATTTAGAGAATAATACAATACAGATATGTTCTAAATCCCGATGTATATACTGATAATTGTAGAGAAGAATAGAGAATTATAATAATTATTACTATTAATTTTGGAGGATTTTATTCGGCAATACTATATTTTGAATTCGGTCTTTGAAACGCACAAGTTAAGTCTGACAACGTTTATCCTTTTTTGACCCTTATATAAATATTGTATATATATTGTATAAATATAGGTTAACGTGTTTTCTCCGGCTTAATGGCTCGTGTGTTAATCGCGTTATTATTATTTTATAGTATACGTAGCGTTAAAATATGTGGACGCGGTAAATTTATAATAAGATTGCGTGTATTTTAACTACTATTATAACAACGTATTTCTTTATAAATTATATATATATACATTTGTTTGTATGTATGTGTTTTTATTCATGTTTAAATACATGTAATTACGTTTTATACGTGTAATGTGTAACATCTTACAACACATAAGGTGCCTATAAAATATATAATACATATATAGTTCCATTTAAAATCATGTACTTATTGATCAATTTATCAATTTATAATAATATAACCTTAAAATATCACAATAATTTAGGAAAATAGATTTTATAAATTATAATTTGTTTAAATAATCGGCCATTATTTGCGTAAACGTATTTGTAATAGGTATATATTTTTATATACGATTCAAATTTTTAAAATCTACAAGAAATAAAACAACAGGTATTATATTCATGAAAGTAAGTGTTTATGCATTTGTCTTTATAGTAATTATTTTCCTTTAATATTGATGTAGTTGACTACTGCAATTAGTTTTGCATTGATGTATCATTACATCTCTATTAATTCTATTGTTATGGAATGAAGACTTAACTATAAGGTATAACTATATCATTATCGAGAAAATATTGTTCATAATTACTTTGACTATGACTTTCTAATTATAACTTTTAAACAATTTCGTAGATGACTGAACAACAATTAAATAATTAAATAATTGTATGTATAGTTAAGTACCTACTTATAAACTTTGAAAGTATATTATATTTTATCTATCAAATAATATATTTTAATCAAATACTACGTATCATAAATTAAAAATAAGAGACCCAGTATTCCTAATATGATACAAAAAAATAAATAAATAAATAAAACAAACTATTATTTATAACCTTGTTTGGTTGCTTTTTGTTGTATTCGGTTACTTGCAAGTTTAAATCAATATTATTATTTGTTATCAATTAAGAAAGTTTATTTAAGAATTAGTTGATAAAATGAATATTTCATAATTTATTTCAACATAAGCCATGAGATATGCTCAGAAAATGTCTATGATGCGAAGCACGTATTTTTTATAGCTAACGCGTGAATCTATTGTTAATTTTAACAATACATATAAAGTAACTTATAATAAAATAGTTAAATTTATTCACGGAACAAATAAAAAGAAATATAAAAATTGTTTGTTTTGTGATTAATATTAGTTCATTAGGTGATAATGAGATTTAAAACCATTGAATTACAAACATTTATACATGACTAGCTTAATAAAACAAATTTTTAAATAATAAATAATTATATACGTTTATAAAGAAAATTTAAAAGTCTGATCATATATATATATATATTGCAGTTCATTGATCAATATATCTTTATTTTGCCTGTCTATTGAAAATAAATAGTATTTTGACATGATTTTAGAAATGCTAATTAAAAGTTCTGTCGGGAAACGTTCGAAGTATTCAGTCTTTACTATCGGAATACGAGACGATAAACTAACAATCAAGAGTATCAAGTTAAGACGATATATTTTACAATCGTACGGAACACATAATGCTAGTACGTACTAAAAATGTTCACTACAGTCGTATTTATATGAAGTCACACAGCATAGTGTAATAACATTGTGTGGCTGGTTTAATGAGGATTTTCATACGGGTTCATACCGTTTCATTAATATTTGCGATTTACGTGTAGTAAAACCGATTTCTACAAAATAACACGATACATTTCTCTGACGCAGCTTGTTCGTCGGTGCATTACATATACGGATAACTGGGTTGATGGTTTCAAATCCTTTTTTTCATTTTAATTTCCTACCGGAATCGTCCACGTAAGGGAATCAGACTGCTCGGTACAATGCAGAAATCAATTCCGGGTGGTCACTCACCTCAGTATACCAAACGTTTTTGACTTGACATTGCGAAACTACAAACTATAGCAACGTTTATATATTAAATAGCCTTGAAATAATGACAATAATAACTCAGGTTCACATTCCACAAAAATCAGTCATATAAAATAAAAATAAACCATCTAAATTGTTTAGATCCGTAGACAAGACAAACAACAGTGCAGAGAATCATACAACACAAAAATAATAATCATGAAAACTAAATTACTGCATCGTTGCCGACAAACCCAAATAATAAATAGTTCTCAATGCGTACTTGACTGCAGCAATCCACAGAAAATATTCGTAAATCGAAAAGCGTGCCTTCCTACGTTATATTTTTTTGGTATCTAATTTCTTACCTACATCTTTTTTGACCTATTGTTATCTAACATTTCAAACTGTCTTTTTTTTTTCTTCCATTAAATCAAACTATACACTACGACTGCAATTGCTACACGACTATGGTTCGATATATTTTGTACGAAGAACTGTCATCAACTACGCCCTGATGATCTTTCAATGGAAAAATACCATCTAAACATAGTGTACATGAACCATAGACTGATCGAAGTAGATTTATACCACGCTCTCTACGTGACTGCTTTATTTAGTTGACATTACTCAATGATATAAGCACACTCCTGGTAAAGTCTAGCTAAGCTGATCTAACTTAAGCTGTATTTTTCTGTACATACTTTTAGAGTTAATCAATAATCAATTATCAAATTATGATATCACAATTACTATAGCTTTCATGGTGCTACATTTTATATGTATTCATTAGGTAACACATATTATAGTCTAGTCTGTGGTATAACACATATTATAGTTATACCACAGACTAGACGAAATACGTTCTATTGTGAAACTATAATATTAAAGAAATTAATATTTTCGTGAAATTAAATTTCAAGATATATATTTCTATAATTTAAAATAAAATTATTTAACATCAAATTATCATTCTTTACATCTATATATTATAATGATGTAAGGTTTTTGAAGAGAAAAGGTGGTTTCCAAAGAAACTTTCCAGATTAAATACATTATATTAAACTTGTATGGTAAATTACATATTTAATAAATATGTAGTCCTTGAGAATAAAATTGAAAAATAGCGAAACTCTTCGTACCATATTATAATAAAACAACAAAAGATTATGTTTCAGAAAAAGTAAAATATAATATAGTTTTATTACAATATTAAAACTATTACATAATATGTGCGATAAAAAAAAACAAACAGATGACTATGCAATATTAGGTTTTAATTATTATAGGTATGACTATATAAATCATATTTAGTTTAATGATTATTATTCAATGAGCAAAATTATTAGAAAAAACATTTATACATACGAACATCCGTACACTGTATTATAGATATTTTCTGTATATATATTATAAGATATTACATTAATTTTTTGAATTTCACAAATCTGCAACATAATTTATTTCAAAATATATTACATGTTAGTATAAAATACATCGGGGAATTTAGAACTTTCAAACGGTTATATTGTAATGTCAAGGCATCGGAAACATCGTGTTATTATTGATCAGTATTAATCATTAAAGGTTATTGATATAAGCTTTAATTATGAAAAAACGATATCATTGTTTTTACATACTAAAGAATTTTTATTATCGAGGGTAACTCAATTGCGGAAATTGTGTCCATCATTGTCCGTCAAAATTGCAATTTCAACGAATTGGCAAGAGACGTCGGAAAGAGACGTTGCTGAAATGCAGCGGTGTCGAATATGTACGTCCAAGGTTGTTCAATTGAATTGCCTTGGGAATTGGATTATTGAAAAATAAATAAAAAATTATCATTAATAAAATTAATTTATTTTACTTTTACTTTACAAATGTTTGGGTTTTGAAAGAGTGGGAAATTGGAAAATTTGAATTGAATTGGTCAATCTATTATTTGAACTGGCAGTTTCAATTTCACTGCTGAAATTCAGAACATGATATCGACTACCCAGTTCAAGATTGGAACAAGTCAAAAAAATTGAAAAACTACCCCATTTTTTCAGTTTTTTTTATAGTATTTTCAATTCAAGAACGAAATAAAAGTTTGTTTGGTTATTGACCGCTAGAGAGTTCTTATTTCGTTTTATAATAATATTTCCATTCAAAACTGTATAGCTCATTAAATTAAGTTATGTATTTTTCTAATTTTAGTAACAATTACAACTTCAAGTTAAGACATATGCGAACATCAAAAATTGCATTAAAAACTTTAATTCATTGAAATTTCAAATCACTCTCATGAAAAAAAGTAATTTTTTGACTTGTTTCAGTCTTAACTGGATAGTCGATATTAAAACGATATTACGTTTATGTTGTTTTAAAGTAAATTTAATCAAGAGCAATAGTAACTGCGTCACGATATTGATATCATAATTTTGTCGATTTTATATTACTTCGATTATGGTGCTAAAAAAAAAAAAAATGTAAACAGTATTGGTGCCAAGTAATTGATTTCTCGTAAATTAAAATCCTTGTTGTATGCATACGTGCTGTACGTGTATAATTATTTTTGTACAGCCTTAGAAATGAATTAAAAAAACCTATATAATATTACTTTACTTATTTCGTATATAGCGTACAAAAATATAAAACAGGATCGCATGTGATCCAAAATACCTATACAAAGATGTAGTGTAAAAGTAACTATAATCAAACGAGTATGGCTAAACAATAAAAATATTAATTCTGTTGATCAATTAACGGTAATAATATTTAGGCGAGATTCTAGGCATCGCGTTCCAGCGTTTGGTGTGTCTGTGTATACACGCAATATCCAATAACTATCGTCGATGACGGTTTGCGTGTGCCTTTATGGGGTATGTGATCTTTCTTATGTAATTCCGTTTCCTACGTCGTGTCCTTAATATTTTATACTGTAGATGTATTTATATATTGTAAAGTCTATGCATCACATAAACCTGTTTTTCCACGGTGGCACGGCAGTGGTCATCCAGATTTCCTGGGATATTGAACTGACATTTTTCTTTGGTGTGAGCATACTATCACCAATGCGGATGTCCATCATTTATTGATTTATTTATTAGTTTTTATTTTTTTTTCCGGTACATAGTGCACGTGTTGGACATGGAAGCAGCCGACATTATACCCGTGCTTCAAGAGCGCGTTGCCACCGTGCCCGGAGGCCGAGATCTGGACGGGAGACCGTTGGTCGTCGTTGTCGTGCAGCCGTGGATCAACGGGCATCTGGATACGGCACTCAGATACTATTTGTCTCTATTCAGGTAAATAATATCCTAGCAAGTTTTTTTTTTTTCACCTTTTAGTTAAATATATTTCTGATATTTCGTTAAGATTTTACTGTAATACTACGTATCAAGGGTATTGTCCCATTTACAATAAATAAATAAAAACGATATTTTGGAATACATTAAGTTTATTTCTAAAACAAATATTTAGTATATGTATTTTGAATCCCTTTTATTTATGTAACGGCGTTAAGTTTGAAATGTTTTAAGTACGAAACTATATTATTATTATCAACCGCGGAGTATGGTATAGAATAATGAAGCACATGCCCGGTGAAATGTTATGGTGTAAGCTAAAATCGAGTATATTTTTTAGTAATATAAATAATAATATGTCACTTTTTTTATATGTTGTATAGTTACAAATTAATTACAAATGACTACAGTAAATATAGGTTATTGTTGATGATAAAATGATTTTCGTTTTTATCTACAAAAAATATGTTCATATTTTCTGATGTAAATAAGCATTTAATTAAACTTCTATTTAAGCTTAATTTGTCTCGTAAAATTTGTCTTTCTAGGATTTGAACACTTTACATAAAAAAAAAAAATTGTAATGAAGCCATAATATTTTGAACTATACCCAGATTCCATAATAATATAGATGGGCGCGATACGATTGCGCGCGGTCCTTATCAGCGGTACCTTTTTAAGCGTACGATTGCGCGCGCTATATTATTTTAACTTTTAAGCAACGTTGCCAAATATATAGGTCCATGGTAAATTCGTACGATACCATAGTAGATTATAGTAGATTATTTATTACTTATTTTTGCCGATATCAGACAAACTTCCCATCACTAAGAATGAAATATTTTATTGTAAATGTCCATACATGTACGAATATACCTATACTATAATCGTGCATGATGTGACTATATCAATTAACTATCAGTTGTGTTCGGTGTTTGAATTGTGTCACAGTCTAAAATTTTGTGTTGATTTTTTAAAAATGGAAAACGAAATTCGACGTATACATCGGAAAGGGGAAATGATTTGTTGCTAGTCAATGGACACATATTTAGGTGTATCAGGCAGCGGGCTAATGGATATGTAAGATGGAGGTGCTGTAAAAAACAATGTACATCCACAGTGTTGATGACGATTGATGATTTAATTATAGAAAATGCTAGTGAACATAACCATCCTGTTGATCCGATAAAAAAAATTGATCGACAAGTATTGAGAAAAAGTTGCAAGCGAAAAGCTACAATTAATATATCTACCCGGCCAATAAACTTAATTAGAAATGAATTTATGAATAGCGTAAGTACTGAATTAGATCATATAGATTTAAAATCGGTTAGAAAGGCAATGTATGTTGAACGAAGAAAAAATCTCCCTCCCTATCCAACATCTTCTAAAGATGCAATTACAAAAATTAATTAATTTCAAGATGCAGATTTTTTAATGTTTAGAGGGGAAAAGTTTGTACATTTACCCGAAGATTCTACTTTTATTTGTTTAACCACTGAAGAAAATCTTCAATGCCTGACCAGTTGTACCGATGTATTTACAGACGAAACATTCGAATATGCTCCAAATTTTTTTTTGCAATTATACACCATTCATGGTTATAAAAATGGCATTTACGTACCTTTGATGTATTTTTTTTTAAATGATAAATTTAAAAATACATATATTAATGTATGGAAGTATTTAATCAGTATATACGAAAAACAATGCAAAAATTAAAAATTTGAAAAATGAACACAAACATCATGCAAACAATAAAACATCAGAAAATTTACTAAAGTATTTGGCCATAGTTGGAAATAGGTATCGGGGGTTTAAAATTTTTTTAATATTATTAACTTTTTGTATTTTTATTATTTACGTAATACATTTGGCAACGTCGCACCCAATTTCACGCGCAATCGTACGCCTTTGAGTAATTAAAATGTTGTATTTTGTTATTCTGGTACTACGCGCAATCGTATACCTAAAAAGGTAAAACGCGCGCAATCGTACTCCGCCGATATAGATAATATATTTATATAATTGTCTAATCTGTTATTATAGAAACAGTTATTACAAAAATCAGAAAATTATTAGCTTATATTATATCGACTATCGGATTATTTATAGATTAAAAGCGCAATGATATGGATAATATTTTTATTTGTTTGTGATAAAATCATAATGCGATACAAAAAAGGGTATACAATTCATGTTTCTTTTATATTTTATGTTTCATTGGCCAAAATATTACGCTTTTGATTTTGGCTTATTAAATAATTAAAAAAAAAATAACCGAATGGGCCTCGCTCTGCTGTACACTTGGGGGTGAAGTGCGACTCTTCATAGGATAGGTCATTATAATGGATTTGTTAAATTTGAATTCAATGTTAGGTATCATTGTATACGAAAAACGATTCTGAACGGAGATGATATGTTTGTCTAGAATATAATACAATGTTATTTATAAATATTGTAAAAAGTATATTTTATTTTGAAACGAAAAATTTAAAAAAATCGAAAATTGAAATTGTCTATAAATAAGTCAAAATATGTCAAATTACTTTGAAAACTTAACCATGTATAGAAAACGTCAATATAAAGATTTGGTGAAAATTTCAAGTTGTTGCGGTTTTTCGTTTTTGAGTTAGAGCATTTTAAAAAAAAACCGATATCTTTGTCAGTCTAGAATATTATACATTATATTATATTTTACCTGTAATTTTATGTCAATATTCGCTGTTCAAACGATATAAAAAGTAATTGTGCCTATGGATTTTAATAATTTTTGAATGACATTAAGAATTACTTCTGTCAAATTTTCTATTAAATTTTCAAGTATTTTTTACGAGCCAAATTTTTTTTTATCACCGATTATAAACATAAAATGTAAAAAATCGAATATTTTAAATGCCTATAAGTGGCCTTAAAATCAATATAATATTTTGAAAAAAATATGACATAAAGAAATTACCAATCTTAACAGCTGGTAGAAATTTCAAAAATCTGAGACTTATACTTTTTGAATTATAACAAATATTTAAAATCGTTTGAGTATAAATCGCTATTTTATGCAATTTCGTAAATATTTAAATTTCAAACAGTCCGGTAGAAATTTTTTTAAAGATTTTTGAAGAGTAGCTTATAGATAACCTAGTGTTAAAATTTTGAACCTTAAGTATGAACAGAAAAAAGTTTATGAATTTTTATCTACAAAATAACTTGCAAATTATCGTGGTTTTTACACATTTTATACAAATTTGAGCTTTAAGAGCTTATAAAAAAATATTTTTTAGTTACGATAAGTTTAACTTATTATAAACCTTGTATTAAATTTTCAAGAGTTTTCGGTCAACCAATTAAATTTTATAGATGTTTAAAAACAAAAATTTTAATAAAATTTTAAAATATTAATTGTCTATAAATAAGTCAATATATGTCAAAATACTTTGAAAACTTAACCATGTATAGAAAACGTCAATATAAAGATTTGGTGAAAATTTCAAGTTGTTGCAATTTTTGGTTTTTGAGTTAGAGCATTTTAAAAAAATGTAATTTGTAAAAACGTGATTTTGCGTAGAATTTCTTGTTTTTTCGTAATTTTTTTATTGTTTTTTCGATTTTTTTAAAAAGTATTGAAAAGTTGGATTTTAGACTAGCCAAAGTACCATCTACATTCACTTTTCTTTCAGAAAAGTTGCTACGTAAGCAAATCGAAGCATTTTTACTGTCAAAAAAGGAGTCGTCAGACACAAAAAAAAATAAATAAAAAAAAAACACACATTATTGTAAAACCAATAGATTCCATCACTCCGTTCAGAATCTAAAAAAATAAGTTAAAATACATATATTTTTGAAATATCAAAAATTTTATAATTAGTAAATACTTTGTGACCGCTTGTATACTATGTATTATGTACAATTTATGTACGAATATGTACAAATTGTTTTATCGAGTTCATATGCGTTATCTTTATAATTCCGGAACAATGTGAATGCAAATTTTTTTTTGAATAATTTATTACGCCACTAAAAATAACAACCAGCTCGTTGTTGAGAGAAAGTTGTTTTCATGGTTAGCTTTTCTTGGTTTTATGGTGACAGTTACACGAACAATATCTACTGCGAGTAAAGGTCACACTCTTTCGTCTAGTGCGTTTATGTATTCTGCTCATTCATTACAATGATCGCACTGTGGTGGTTTATCTAAAGAATTTAAAAAAAATAATTTAAAAACTAACGATAGATAGTCAGGTTAGTTTATTTTTATTATGATGTGGTATTGTATTTTAACTTGCATATGCTTCATTGAATTAGCATATAATGTAAGTATACCTACAGTATCTGTAGTCATTGTGAAATGCACTTTATCCGAAAATAAAATAATCGTGTGTACAAAATATTAAGTTCAACTTATCGATTTTCGTTTAGACACACCTCAGTTCGGACAGTACAATGTGATAAGATTATGTTTAATTATAAATATTGTATTTATCAGAAAAATTATTTATGGTAATGTTTTATCGTATAACAATTACATATAAGGACTGGGCCCAAGAATATTCACAAGATGTTAGCTTAGACATATAATTTGCTTAAAATTTGTCCGGAAGTATAGTTTTGTTCGTGTTCGTGTCTTAAATAACAAATACGTATTCAAAATTACGGTTGTATAAGGACAGAATTTGAAATAAAATTTAAAAACAACATACATCAGTAGGGAAGAGGGTAAGCCTCTCAATTAAATGCTTCATAGTGCAATCACTATAAGAAAATTCTATTTCATTGTTTACACTAATGATTTTCAACCTGGAGGTCATGAAACATTATTCAGGGGTTAGGTTAAAATTAATTAAATAAAAAAATTAATCTTATTATTAAGAATGTACAATAATATATTGAATAAAATAAAAATATTGAAAATACCTTAAAACATAATCTTATCGAATGATGGATTATTAATTATAAGCGATTGTGGTTACCGATCTTAATTGGATTAACATTTAATATCTGATTATTTTTACACTCGTATTGTATTTCATCAATTTTAGTTACAAATATTATATTTAATAATAAGTTTGGTTAAAAAAAACAAATTTAAGAGTAGCTGTTTCTAATATAAAACCTAATATGAAAACCAATGCTACAAAAATTTAAGCACAAGTTTTCCATTAAAACAAGAAATATTAAGCATTTTCATATTATTAATTTTTATTTAATCAATTATACTAATACAAACTATTTTTACGTGTATTTTATTTATTTATATAAAAAATTATTCATTTTTTATTATTTATTATTTGTTGAGGTCACATTAAAAAAAAAAAAATTAGGGAGGGAGGGGTCAGGATTCAAAAAAGGTTGAAAACCACTGCTTTACACAATTTAGGTCCACTATAATGTGACTCAACCTCCGAAAATGGTTAATGATCATATTTCTTATGGTTTAAAGTCGAAGTGAAATAATTATATAAATTCATATAATTCGACATTCAACGGCAAGCCAATAGAGTTCTAATATAATTTGGAACAAGGTTTGATCCCCGTAACTTGTTCGTTTTTATTGTTCGAACGTCAGTGTTGAAAATTTTGATAATTATTATTCGATTATAATAATTTATAATTGTATAGATTAAGGAGTATAGTAATATATTTTATTATTATAATGCCTCATGTAGGAAAAAGAACGCAGAACCATTTAATTGTAGCCATACACCAGTTACTGCTGTTGTATTACTATATTATTACTGTTGTATTAGATTTTTTTAATTACATTTGGAGAAATGAACAAATGTACTTTTTTGAATCGAGCTACGGGGAAAACGATAAAAGAAAGAACCTACTTTAAGTATATAATTTGTTCTATATAATTTACGACTAATAAAAATAGAACTAGAGGAGAACAACGGGAGAAAATGGACTGACATATATGCACTGACATAATATAGTATTACGGTTGATTGAAATAAGCACATATTATATTTTCTATATTTTCCATATACTAATTATAAAACTTAGACGGCTACGTTTATTAATCACTAAATGGGTAAATTTTTGGTGAAATTTCAACTTTAAATTGGGTAGAATCATTGATTATAAATAATAGTATTTATAATCAATGGTAGAATCTTTTTTGTTTTCACATAGGTTACTGAATCATTTTTTAAATTCTACGAAAGAATTATTACAATTAATTATTTCAAAAACATATTTAAAAATATCCTCCACATTAAATATTGTCTTAGGTACATAATGTTTGTTTCTTCTTTTGCATACAATGTATACATACTATGCCATACATAGTGCTCGTCAATAAAACAAATCATTTTTATAAATGTAGTTATAATATAATACAATTATTACTTCCCTATCGAATATATTTAATTATTTCCAAAACTTTTTTACGGTGAAAATGTATTGAAACCAATCTTGTTGTTAAATAAAAAAACAAAAAAAAAATATAATAATAATAATAATAATAAAAATAATAGTTAACACAAATTAATTTCTTCGATTGGGTCGTTTTAAAAGTCGTTGTATTTAAATGAAAATATAATAGTAGCCCATTCGGCAACAAATCTACATCACTTTTGTTTTGTTTTAAATTAATTAAATATCTAATGGATAGATCTAATAAAGTTTTTATAGGTTCGATTTATTTTAATTGTAATCATAATAATATACCATATATTTATATAAATGCCA
Source organism: Sipha maydis (assembly GCA_034509805.1). Taxonomy (NCBI): domain Eukaryota; kingdom Metazoa; phylum Arthropoda; class Insecta; order Hemiptera; family Aphididae; genus Sipha; species Sipha maydis. The sequence continues at coordinate 12,416 of JASXSY010002273.1, read as the reverse complement.
TAACTATTTATTATAATATTATAGTAGGTACTCGAATAATCTTTATAACCAATTTCTGTATTTCTCTAACGAATTTTCAAATTTTAATAATATTTTTATTAATATTTAACAATATAAAATTTTTTTATTTTATATTTTTGAATAATTCTAAATTTTGTTTGACGGTTTACTATAATTATGTGTATTTTTTATTCACTTTTAGCGTCTACGATTATTTTTTCAAATAATTGAACATTGAGTGAAATTTGAAGCAAAATTGCTATTTTTTTTAATTTTATATTTTTTTTTATGGTTTATCACACGAAATGTTCTAATGGACTTAATTAACGATTTAAAGATAAACATTTAAAATACAAATGGGATAAATTATAATGAAATAAAGGAACCATAAAAACATTTTGTGTAAAAAAAAAATCCGAGCAATGTTCATAAATTTATTCGATTTTTCCCCTCCCTTTTTTAGTCTAGAAACAAGACAGTCAGGCTTGTGCGTTGTGCTGGATGCCCAACGGAGTACATGGAAGACGACCAAGAGTGTGATGCATAAAGTGTTCGAAATTTTGGATGTTAATATCGGCACGATGTTGATCGTTAGACTAGACGTGTTTTGGGACAAACAGCGAGTGGAAAACTGTACGAAATCCAGGACTGAAGGAGAGGTACGCGTATAATGATGTTATATTGAATGTATCGCGTACAATCAGTGGCGTATATCCTACGTATGTATATATAAACGAGATCCAAATCAACATAATGGTGCCAAAGGAAAAAATTTCTGTTCCGATTATTAAATGTATTATTTTTTGGCAAGAGCTGTATGCATAATAGATACGACATCGTACGATATTTTGATCGGTCGTTTAAAATCGGACATCCCATCGAATTTAAAACTCTTTACATATACAATTATATTACCTTAATTTACGTGTGTTTTGTGTGATACCCATCATGTTGAAGTGAAACGTATACGATGTACGTTACTGATAGTTCGCGACGATATTTACAGGCACGAAACCGTGATTTTACTGAAAATGGTTTTTTGATTTTAACTAGCCCATTTTTGTGCCGTTATCGAGGATCCACAAGTACGTGGCACAAGATCAATTACCGGTGGATTTAGGTGGTTCTTGGACTTACAGCCACGAACAGTGGATACACAATCGCGTAGTGAGTACACGAAACATAGTCAATAGTTATATGTACTCGTATAGATTTTAAATATTGCTACATTTGAGCCCCGGATTTTCTTGCGCTGTATACGCTTGAAACTAATTTAGATTTTTTAAATTTTTATATATTATTATATGCATGCATGTTTATCACTTGCACGTAAATTATATATTTGAAAATTATTTTGAGTGTTTAATATTTATTTTTTAATTATTTTATACGCGAGATTGAAATTTACAAATTTAGTTTTATGAAATTTATAAAATTTAGTTATTTTATTTTGGGTTTTATAACATTTTAACTAAGTTTATTGCATTCCCGAATCATCATTGAATCGGGAAGTTAAAATCAGTACTCAACTACAGATATATCGTATTATTGTTCCTGTTCAGATTTTACAACACAATATCTACAATTCCTTTTTATGGATTATTTTGTTAACTATTGAGCGCTTTATTATTATTGTAATAATGATACGACGTGCGTGAATAAATTGCGTAGAGAATCGAAGATTTCATCAAGAGTTCGGAAAACGCTGTGTCTGACATGGAAAAATTGCGACAACACCTGATCAACAATCAGGATTTACTCAAACACAGTACGGCCGATATCGTATTGACTGTGTCTGGCGAAAAGTTTAACATAGTCATCGACCACGTGAAAAAAGTCTCTCAAACCGGTCAGATGGTGTGCCAGCGAATTGATAAAATATATGCGGATCAAGGACAGCCGTTCCCACAGGATTTTTTAGACACCAAAGAAACGCTCGACCGATATATGAGAATCGTTCACGATAAAATGATGATCATCGTCGACTGTTGGAATAGCGTCCAGAAAAAAGTCGAATGCATTAAGGTAAACACATTGCGCTGACTAAATGTTGATAAGTAATTGATTTCCTATCCATTCTTGTTTTGTACGCAGTCTGCTCTTGCACTTGATTGAACTGCATTTTTGATCTATTATTATTGTATTGCCTCATAGGAAATGCGATACTTGGAACAAGGCATCAAACACGTCGTCAATTGGATTCTAGGACCCGGCGAGGAAATGTTGAACGGCAAACAACAAGTCGGTTACGATATCGTGTCGGCGGAAGAATACAAAAGAAATCACGAAGCGTTCGAACTCCAGTGTCGTGTAAGTTTATTCACAATGGTCTTTACGTATCCCCGAAAGGCTTAAACTCCTAGACGGGGGTTTCTTGTAATCTTTAGCAGGTCCAGTAAGTATTTCATAATATTTTGATATATGTTCCGTTCATAGGACACGTATGGTCATTATGCTGAACTATTGCACAAAATCAACAATCTCCCAACTACGAACTCGCAATGCTACAAAGACCTATTGGCGCAGCGGGATTTCATGGATTTCGTGTGTCGCAGTTTTGCGACCCGTTTGGAGAGAAGGAGGAATCTATTGATCACATCTGCTCGTTTCTTCCGGTTGGTCGCAGAGGTAAGGATCGTCGTGCTAAAAACTTTTGCACATATAACATTAACGCATAATGATATCTTGTAAACGTCAATTGAACGTGCGTGTATAGTATTTCCAGACTACGAGTGACGTTTACGAGACTTTAGTAATGGGTACGGACATCGAAGCTTTGGAGTCGGCTGATCACACTCTGGTACAATTGAGAGAACAGCAAGAAAATATTGGTAAATAAATAGTTATTAAAATCATTTACTATTTAGTGTTATTTTTAAATTATGTTGTAATTTGTTTTTTTTTTCTAGAACAAATCGAAAGAGACCTGGTAAAAGAAGGAGAAAAATTGTCCGACATGTTATCGATGCCGGTCAAGAATGCTATGGGTGTCGCTTTAAATGTCGATTACGAAGCAGACATCGTGAACGTGTCTGAAATATTAGAAATGACTAAGGCTAGGTGTCAACTGTTCTGTGATAGTGTTGAATTACAGAGGTTGACATTACAACAGGTTTCATATGTACTAAACTACGAAACGGATGCTTCACAAGTTAGTTTTATAAACTGAATGCAGCAGACAATTTTTGATTTTCATAAATCTAACCCCTTCCCTCCTCTGGCAACAGATATGAACTGTTTTAAAAACTATATACAATTATAGAATGTGTATTTATGCAGTTAATTTCGGAGTCATCTAATATTTTTGAAAATTAGTTTCTTTTATATAATTATAGGTTTATTTAGATTTATATTAATATAATAATATACTGTGACAACACTTATTTCCATTACGTAGGCGATCCAGTGGTTAGAAGACTTATATCACGTTCTGCTGAAATCGCATTATCACGTGGGATCTAACGCTGAAGAAATACAAGCTCAAAAAGAAGAACACCAGGCATTCCAAGAAACCGCAAAGGTATAATAATAATATTGTGTATCGACGCATAGAAGCTCTTGTAAAAGAGTACTACCGAAATGTCGGCCGACTGTTTTTTCACATTGATGTTATTGATTTACTGTAGGGTACGTACGATTACGGTTGTCAGTTGCTGAACGCTGCATTAGCCCTGCGACAGTCCTGTAAACTGACTGAGACGAGAAACGCCACACTGGCCAACAACCTATGGCAATCCTGGAAACAATTAGACGACATCAGCCAAGAACAGTTGACGCGGTTGCGGGTGTCTGCTGTGTACCACAGAAATGTCGACAAGGTAAACGACAATGTAGTTGTTAAACACTAACGAATGCATCGTGTATACAACTGATGATACGATGAACAATTTATCCACGCGTACACATAGTTGTATGCGCATTAGCACTGCGTATGACGATATTACTTACCAAAACCGCATTGTAATACTTGGACTTTTGTTATGTTTGCACGTGCACAGTACTGTGGACAACTTAGAGAGCTAATGGAAACTGTACAGACCATTCAGGACGAGAACAACAACAATACGAGTAAACACAAAGGTCGACTACGTAAATGTCTCGTTTCGCGCGAGAAAATCCTGTTGGAGGTCGGCCGGACCGTCCGCTTAGGGCGCATGCTCAAAACCAGGCTCCGCGAACCTCTTTGCGTTCAACACAAGTAAATAAATGTCTTTCGTACGAAATATAATGAACGAGTACCATTAGGTCTATTTTGTATGCACGAATATCGTACGATTGACAACCTGTAGGGTTATTAAAACGTTCTGCTATAGGTGACTTATTTAATGTTCAACGAACTTATTTTCTTCATCAACATTTGAGTTTTTGCTAAAGAATAATTATTAGTTGACAATTCAATCACAATAGGTACACAATATTTTATAATATATTTTACAATATGAAAATTTTTTTTTTACTTCATATTTGTTTTACTTTTTTCAATGCCCTCATGTATTTTTGTACGCCTAATATGTTGATGGATAAAAATCAGATTGTTTTTTGAAAAGTTGTTTTCCAAATAAATATTTAATGTTTGGATAAGCGTATACGTATAAAAAATGTACAAGTAGGTACTTAGAAAAATGTAGTCGGTGTACTATACTTTCGAAATGTGTCTCATGTTTAATAAAGTGCGGACGGGATTTTTGTAGGAACGAAGACTTGCGGTACCTTAACGAGAGCGCGGTGGACTCGGTTGGCCAGAAATTGGCTGTGGTCACCGAACTAGCCGAACAATTGGATTTTACCCTGTCTGGTTTAGCCCAGAGTACAGTTACTCACGTGCTGGACGATTCCAGCGGAAACGTTACCCAGGTGGGTTTTGATTCAGTATTATTACAAATTTGTACATAATATTTATCTACCTATGTATACACTTACATAGACTACTGCCGCCGCATTATTTTAGTTCTCTAATTTAAGCATTTGTATTCGAGTGAAATTGGTCGCACTTAAAAATCTCTGAAATCATTGCGATGAATGTTATTTTATGCATTATTTATAGCCATGCTCAAATCAATGCGGTTATTTGATGAGTAAACGGTTTTTGCCTTAATGGAAGACATTAATAATCGTTGTATGTTTTTATTGTGTTTATGTCATTCTCATCACATCGAACTTTAAATTTTGAATAATTATCCATATAGGGCCGTATTTAGAGGGGGGGATTGGGGAAATTTTTTTCCAGGCGGCCAAATATTGATCTATTTAGGGGAGCGGTTAGACACCGCTGTTGACCGTTGTAATATACGAATATTGTAATATAATACTCAATATAGAATCAGAAATCACAAAAAAGTTAGACTAAAGATATTATTCAAGATTTTGCCAATAAGCATTCTAGAAAAAAATTATAATCAATACCTATTGTATTCATTTTTGTAGATATTTTTTTTTTTTGCAATGTATAATATATGTTGTTAAACCTATATTTTATTAGTAGTAAATAAAACATCAAAAATTAATGTGAAAAAAAATCATAATTAAAAATGTATTAAGAGAAATCAAAAAGGTATATCTATTTTTTAGTGGGGCGTAAAAGTATAGTTCACCCAGGGCGTAAATATTATAAATACGGCTCTGAATCCATAACATACATTTTGTCTGCTAACTATTTTTATTTTAACCACGATTTCTTAAATCTTCAGTTGTTAATAGGATAAGATTTTTCTTTTATGTCTTTTGTAATTTTCAATTGATTTTCTGCTATGTTTTAATTACTTAATAAAAATGCAAAAAAAAATGTCATGATTATTTAAATAACTAATAATTTAACGGTATGGGTAGGTGTAGATAAAATGCTTCAGTTGAGAGAAATACAAATAAAAATAATTTAAATGTTTGTATATAACTGTATGATATAATATCAAAACATGTACGAAAAACGCGTGTCATAGTAAACAACTAAAACTGTGTGTTTTTTGAACTATTCAGGAGTGGTACGTCAACTTGAATAAATCTAATGACTGCAGTAAGGAAGAGCTATCGTCGGAGACGAAAATAATTGAAAACAACTGCAACGACAACTGCAATGATAACTGCAATGACAGCAGCACCAACAGCAATATGATCAACAACTACAACAACAACAACCATAACAACAGCAGCAGTCGATCGGATGTTGAAGACTTTGTGACAGCTTCCGATTGTACTGGCACCCCGCCGTCCAGATCTTCTTCGTATCACACACCATCCGATGGCGAGGCGACTTCCAACTCACCGTGGTGGGAAATGGACACCATTGTTGACGCGGACACCACGATGGATAGCTCAAAATGCTTGCAACTCACCGACGAATCTCAACAGGTATTTACATATTATTATCGCGTAACACAATATTATAAACACCCGCGTGCGATAGACTATAAATTGTGCGCGGGATTCGCCATGAATTATAGCCGTCCGTTGTATTATTGCAAGATAACATACGTATATGGGGGATGGCCTGTGTATACAAATACTGTATTATAATCATCCCTGATAAGACGCCGAAAAAATGGCCTCTCCCCAACGTCTTCTGACTTCAAAGGACCTATATTGTATAAATATTTATACTATAGTAGTACATTCTCCAATCGTCGGAAGAGGAAGAAAAACTGAGTGTTGAGGTTAGGTACCCTAACTTTTTTTCGACAATATTGTTGCCTTGATCCCAATTTTTCATTATTTTAAAATTTACTACTAAATACCTAAATTTATCATTTGTCAACATGGCAATATCTTATGTATATATTTTTATTTACATTGTTGAAAAAATTGAAATCATGCCACTGAATCGGACATTTATTATTAATATTTTTATTTAAATTATTATACGCATGTTATAAAAAATATGATTGTAGGTCGATCACGGATAATGAAAAGTTTAAAAATATTACGAGTTGACCGATGGGACGTTACGATAAAGCCGAGAAACGGCATCCGTTGCACTGCTTATATTTATAATTTTGTCATTTCAAACTCTGATTGCTGTAATAAAAACATTGGCACAATGACTTATACGTATATATATATATATATATATATATATATAGTGACATAATGAAAAACGAATCTCAATATTATCTTTTATTGTGTTTCAGGATATCGATTTGAAGACCGTGCAGGATGATGACGAATCGGCGAACACGAGTGGGTCGCAGAAATCTTTGGAGGACACAACTGGAGAAGACGAATGCGCTTGTCCTGTTACAATTGCAAACGGAGAAGTGGTTGACAGTGAAGTGAAAGAAGAAATCATCATCTTGTCGCAGGATCCCGAGTACGAGCCCGAAACTAATAACAACGATTGTACATTTAATTACAAGCAGAGCCTAGCAAAACAAGCTTTGGCCGGAGTGTTCTAATGGGTGAACAATCTCACGATATGTTTGTAGTTTGTGTAATATTATGTTCTAATTTTATATTATGACGCACCAACAAGACTGGTACGAGACAATAACGTCTTATTTTTAATTATGTTTAAGATGCAATAATTATTTATTATTTGTTATAAAGTTCAATGAATCATGTTTATAAAAAATCTATCGCCACATTGTAATAGTCAAACATTTGTTCGATCATTTATTTTTATGCAAGTTATTTTATTATTATTATTTTTTGTATAACTATATAAATATTTGTATTTATTTTTATTATTATTTCAATAAATAAATATGTGTAAAATTGGTCTTGTGCAAATGTAAGGTTTCTAAGTTTTATTTAATTTTTAGGAATATAGATAAGTAGATTAATTTTTGCAAACTTGGGTATAATTGGTAGTTTATAAACAGTATTGTATAAAAATAATTTTAAAAAATATTTAAAATATATTCAAATATCTTTAGTAAAATAAGATTTTCCCGAAATGCTGCTATATAATTTTGCTAAAAAACTAACATACAAAATTATAGTGTTATATGAATGTTATTAATATAGGTTACAACATACAAGCGATAGAGTAAATTAATATGTTCAAATGTTTCTTCTTCTATTAACATATGAATCACGTAATATACTATACATAACATAATCACAATAACACATGATTTTGGTTAAGTTGTATATGTTTCGTCAATTTATAATAATTTGTAAAATATTCCTTCGTATTTCTAAATCCACTCCCGACACTGAGCACAGGTTAGGTTAGTAAAACTATTAATACTTATAAAATTTAACTTTTGTTTTATACGTAAAATTTTTCATTATTTAATTGTTCGCGCTTATAGGAAGTGGTGGTTATTTAGACAGATGCACATGCGAATGTTATCAATAGTTGCCAATTACTAATTATAGTATTATATTTTCACCGATAAAATTATTCTTATTGATTATTTAATACTTTTTGGTTCTACTCTATCCACGAAATTACCGTATACAGGTATGTATATAATATATATATTATACCGACAGATAAAATTATATAAATCTACAATATCTACTATCGGTGGCGACGGTAAGTGTTCTTTACTCAAATTACCAGTTTCATAGGATGTTTCACCATGATATAATTATTATATTGGTATTATATTAATTATAATGTTCACCAGACACATGTAGCACAGTTGCATTGCTACAGATCACAGTCGAAGTATTATAGAGAAAATTCAGATCTATAGTTATTTTCTTGACATTCTTTTTGCAAAAACCGCCATCCACCCCCATTTTTCCATGAATCACGTGATTCGAATATAACCCCTTGGCGCCGTCACCGTCTATTGAACTCTACTACGATACGTACCAGCCAGTACTATTTTTGAACGGTGAAACGAACATCGTTTCGCAGTCAACGATGTGGTATAGATGGCGTTCGAAACTCGCCGACGGTTGCTTTACAATAATATGCCAAGGACACGATCTATGTGATTGATACAACCCCGGTCATACTGCGTGATAATAAACGTCAGCGTTTCTTTGATAAGCGATAACACGATTTTTGTTGGTTATGTCGTAACTCTCGTTATCGTTCGTTCGTTCCTCCTGTTTACGTTCCACTTACTATTATTATTATTATTTGAAAGTCTCCGAAACACGTCGCTTCACCAGACCCGTGCGGCTGTGTTCGATTCTGTGAATTCTTGCGGTCTGAAAGCTACGAAATGGTACTCGACTTGGACTTGTTTCGCACGGAGAAGGGCGGCAACCCTAACCGGATACGCGAGAACCAGAAGAAACGTTTCAAAGACCCGACTCTGGTGGACAAAGTGGTCGAAGCAGACGGCAAGTGGCGGCAGCTGCGTTTCAAAGCTGATAATCTGAACAAGTTGAAGAACCTGTGCAGCAAGACCATCGGCGAGAAGATCAAGTCCAAAGAACCGCAGCCCGAAAAAAGTGACGATATCCCTGTTGATTTCGATTTAGACAAAGTGACGGTCGACGTACTCAAACCACTATCGGTCGAACAGATCAAAAAAGTGCGTGTACTCATTGACAGCGCACTGACACAAAACGACAAGGACTTGCTCGACATCGAGAAAACGAGAACCGATTCGTTCAAAGAGGTTAGTAATTTCTTACATGAATCTGTGCCCATCAGCAATGATGAGGACCTCAATGCTGTTGTTGCCACTGTTGGCGACTGTTCCATCAAGAAGAAATATTCTCATGTAGATTTGATTCACATGATCGACGGTGTGGATGCTGACGCTGGTGCTATGGTATCAGGTGCTCGAGGATATTACCTTAAAGGCCCTGGTGTGTTTTTACAATCCGCCCTTGTTCAAGAAACACTTCGCCGATGGGATGATAAGGGATACAAGCCATTGTATACACCATTTTTCATGCGCAAAGAAATCATGCAAGAAGTTGCTCAACTTGCACAGTTTGATGAAGAACTGTACAAAGTTATCGGAAAAGGCAGTGAGAAAATTGGTGACAATGATTTAGATGAAAAATATTTAATTGCTACTTCTGAACAACCAATAGCAGCTCTCCACCGTGACCAATGGTTACCAGAGGCCAGTCTTCCTATTCGCTATCTTGGTGTTTCTACATGTTTTCGACAAGAAGTCGGCTCTCACGGAAGAGACACTAGGGGAATTTTTAGAGTACATCAGTTTGAAAAAGTTGAACAATTTGTTTTGACTTCTCCTTTTGATAATCAATCTTGGGTTTTGTTTGATGAGATGATAAATAATTCTAGACAATTTTATGATGATTTAGGTATTGCTTACAGAGTTGTCAATATTGTGTCTGGTGCACTGAATCATGCTGCTGCCAAAAAACTTGACTTGGAGGCATGGTTCCCTGGTTCTGGAGCATTCCGAGAGTTAGTGTCATGCAGTAATTGTTTGGACTATCAGTCGAGAAGATTATTGGTGCGATATGGCCAGACAAAAAAAATGAATGAAAAAGTTGATTATGTACATATGTTAAATGCTACTGCATGTGCTACTACTAGAGTGATATGTGCTATATTGGAGACATATCAGACCGAAACAGGAATCAAAGTGCCAGATATATTGAAGAAGTATTTACCAACCCGTTATCAAGATGAGATACCTTTTGTAAAACCAGCTCCCATCGATGAGGAAGAAACAAAGAAGCAAAAAAAGCAGAAAGAAGGAATGAAAAGTAAAAAATAAAGAAGTTGCAATAAGTAATATTCATGTTGCAATAATTTTTTTTTTTACAGTAAAATGTAATTTTTTTTTTCCAAAATATATATTTGCTATGTATTATTTTAAATAAAATTAATTTCTTTTACTTAAACCAGTATCCAAATATTCTCTATACTTAATAATAAAACATCAATTATTCTCATTAGGGCTTGATAATTTATTGCTAATAAACACAAACTGTTAATGTATTTAATGCTTGAAATTGTTCAATTTTTTTATATGTACAATTCCATTGAAATAGCTAATTTTTTTTATTTGTAATTGGTATAATTAAAAAAAAAATAACAATTAAAACTTAAAAATAATTGTACTATAAAGGTATTTTAACTATTTTATTTTGTAGATATTAAAATATTTTCATTTAAATTTTACCAGAAATATTTTATAAAATATATGCTTGCTTTGTAAATATATCTTCAATCAATAGTAGATTCAAATTTAGAAAAAATATAAGTTTATGACATGTATTATACGTAGTTACTAGTTTCCAACTAGTTGAACAATATTTATGTCCATTAATTGGAATTGAGTAAAATATTTTTTGTTTTGATATGATTGAGCACAAATTATTAAATAAATGGTTTGTGGGTGTTATTATGTGATAAAAATTTAAATTTCTCGAAATGTTGATAAGTATAAATATTAAAACACATTGAACGCATAGGAGATTCTACTGTCACATTTGATTTTTTAAAAAAACAGCACTACATAAAATATATAATTTCGATAAACTTCTAATTACAGTAAATTTAGTTGCAAACACTATAAATTATTGTAGACTTATAAATTATGTATGGTGTATAAATCATCCATACTAAGAAATAATAAAAAAGTAATGATTCCTTTAATAATTTGACATTTACTGCATAATATACAGTAAAGCAGCTATTGTTTCTGAGAACACAGAATGTATTTTTATTTTTTCATTTTACTCGTTTCTTTTTTTTTTAATTATACTCTTAAACATAATATTATATTAAAAGTTTTTGCATAATAATTTTTTGAATAAATTACGTATTTTCTAATAGGTAGTTTAATACTTTAAAATAGGATTGGATTTTAATTTTAAAATAACAACTACTGTTTTTTTTTCCTCTTCTTCCGATTTTGTAATATTATATGCTGGGCTGCATCGCACAAATCTTCAAAATATTTATGATTTTTTGTGCTCAGAATTTGCAAAAGGATAACAATAAAATCAAAACAAATGGTCAGTAGTATTTGAAATTAATATTTATTATAGCATCTCATTCCTGCTCTCTATCTAACGAAATGAATCCCAACATTTTTATTCTACGCCTCCTTTGTTGATTATCAAGATAGTCACGCCTCCCCTTCCGTTAATTTAAAAAAAGTCGATGACTAATTTTCTGTTTCCTTTGCTCCTCCTTTCGTTTGGAAACATTGATTTGACGAATAAATAAAGAACAATGTAGAGGAGATTTCGGGAGTGTTTGGAACAGTATTATGAAAAAAAATCGTGAAAATATTCAATTACGTCGTCGGAAAATGTGTACCTATTTAAGAAAAATCTGTAGCAGAGGTTTTTCTTGGATTTTTCCCGCGGGTAGTTAATATGCCACAACATGAAATCCATTTCGGCATTGTATACATCCGCAACATGGTAACATAATACTACGTTGCACATAGCACATGCTAATATTATAACCGCAGCGGTACTTTGTGCTGGAAATTAAGACCATACACACATCTATTCAAATATAGCTGTTGTGCGAGCATAAATGTAATTCGTTACGTTCACCTAACTTCTGTATTTTC